>CAIGRP010085773.1:0-40707 GCA_903798385.1 Fraxinus cuspidata | reverse complement strand
CAAATTATAGACTCAATGGTAAAAAAATTATTACTTTCATGGACAATTAACATACAAAATCTAGTCAAACGGATACCAAACTTTCAACATTTTCCAGGTGGAAAATTATACCAATCAAACACAATTAATTACAATTCCCGGTAAAATAATTTCTAGGCAATTCAATTCCCTAGAATTCATTTTCTTTCCACCAATTTTCCACCTTCGCAATCAAACGGATCATAAGTTCAACTAATTTTGCAGAGGTCATAGTAGAAGGGATTCTTATAGCCCCTCACCGCGCTTTGTAATCAATGAGACCTTCATCATAGCCCAAAAGCCTCCGTCCGACCCCCTAGACGTGGCCGACTCTAGCAATGATTAGCCTCACACTACTAGCACTAGACCCAGAAGCCATAGTAATTGAAAAAATAGATGGAATGAAGGATAGGAAGACAACAAAATTACCTAAATGAAAAGAAGCTCTAGGAATGTGACGTTGTAGGAGAACATAAATGTCCGAAAAAGTTTTTTGATTGCTGAAGGTATTTGAGGATCTTTACAAATGTTAAAAACTGATACAAGGGCATAATTTTGGCTTTTATAGGAAGAAAGGACGAAGCTCAGGCTTGGAACTAGATCTACTTCATCTGAAGCATCCATTTTTAACTACATCTGAGGCATTGAATTCAAACAGTTTTCCTTATTAACACCTCAGATTGATGTGTGTATCAACGCATGAGCCTCGGCGCGTCGGTCTCAAAATGCAATAGCACGTCCATAATTGCGCATTCAATTGGTAACAACTGTACGTGTATTGGAAGTCAAAACGATTCAGTTGTCTTTTCTTGGAAATGCACAAAAACTTCAAGTCATTTGCACTATTATCGGAAACATGCTCTATTTTTATATATAAGGAGTCTCGGCAGTTCAACATTTCTTTACATCGGCTCACCAAGCTTCAGTAGCTCAGTACTACACAAAGATAAGACGACATGCAAGAATAAGATTCGACTTCGAACTCCAACTATGATATCAATATCTATAATTGAACTTAGGGGACTATTGTGTTGGTCGAAAAACTAACCATGATAGGAAAACTTGTCGAAGTCCACGGATGACACGAATAACCATACATGGACTTGGAGGACTATTGTTACGCGTCCTTCTTGGCCAACCCACCGAAGCCACGTGGCATCCCACGTGGAGTGAGAAGGACTTACTAAAGCCTATTAGATCTGATCCACCGAAGTCCCCTCTTATCGAAAAGCCTACCGAAGCACCTTAACTGAAGCTAAATTTGAGGCTCTCCGGAAGCCCTTTTGCCGAAGTGGCGAGACTCAACAATGTAAAATCTGAAACTCAATTAGGACGAGTCATGACCTACATTTGAGGATCTTAAATTTATGAATTCTTGTTGGAGTGATTGATTGGACTTTTGTAATAAGTAAAAGGCTAATCTTGTCTGCATAAGTTATAAGATGGTGGCCCCCTCTTTTTGGGGACATTTAATGCGCCACGGCTAGTGGAGTCAAAATTGATACTTGGGATAAGATGTCTCGATTAAGGAGATGATGTTACATGTCCCCTCATCCAATGATCACCATTTCACATGTAACACTATAAATATCCTCACATTTGTGTCATTTTTTTTGGGGGGTATTGCAAATATATCAACTACAATCTAGATATTCTCCAATTCTTAGTTTGATCTTTTATTGCTAAATTTAGATGTTTTAATCTTAATCTTTAGTTAGGTCTTTGTTGTTCATTCCTTATCGTGCAATTTCACTCATGTATCTTGCCGGCGCTCAAACATATTTGTCTTGTATTATAAATCTTCTCTCACGTTCAAATTCGAAATATTATTGACTAATAATCTGTCTACACGTGTTGGAATTAATTTGCGAAAACACGAGTGAGCCCGATATCTGTTGTCCACGTCAACGGTGTAAAAAATAAGGTCAACATAAACATATGAACATATGTACCAAAACAGCCCCGGACTCTTCAGTGTAGTGTGTAATCTGGGTTATCATTTAAAATAAAAAGATGATTTGACCCCCTTAGAGTGATCAAAAAGTCATGAAAATGGTATTATTGAAATCCTCGTATTTTTGTACATTTCCTCAAAAAGTCCAAAAACTTCAACTGACCCTCCCAGTCTATCTCAAATGTCTTGAATTAAATCTTAAAAACATTATTTGTGACCTCAATCTTTATTTATCATATTGCAAAAGTGGTTAGCTGTTTAATGATGATAATACCCTTCAAGCACAAAATAAAAATTTAGACTCGAACTTACTAAGCACCAGTTTGAGCTCCATTTTTGGCTAAAAATATATTTTGGAATGTTAGTTTGATAGAGAATGTATGTTAAAAATTAAAGAAAAAATTTAAATTTGCGAGTAATATTATTTTATTGAAAAATGTACGTTTGAAAATGAGAAGAAAAAAGTGTATTTTGATAATAATGGAATCAAACAAGGGCTAAACATCTTTCAAAATTTTTGCTTAACATTAGTCGATATCATGCATCTAATGGTCGTCTGTTTAATTGACCTTGAAATGGAAGTTTCTATAATTGCAACACAGTCCTTGAACTTTTATAATATTTAGTTAGGTCCATGCTCAACCAAGTGATTGTTCACTTAATAATATTAAGTGAAATATTATTTAGCTCGAAACTCCTCAAATAATAATATTTTTTCCAAAATTTTACTTATATTCCTGAACTTTTCAAATATCATAAGCAGGTCCTATATTACTTTTCGATTCTCAAATGACTTATATAGTGTCTTAACAACTCTGGATTCCATGTATAGTCGACCATAATCCTATTTCTAAAAACTTTCGGCTTTGGTCCCTGAAGAATTGAATGGATCTCAAATTGGTCCATTAGTTTCCAAACTCTGTAATTAAGTCACATATAAGATTTAAGATTATTACAAATAGAGTACTCCTTTCTTTCCATGTATTTCGAGCTGTTACTATCTATAGCTCGATCCACAATAGTCTCTTGACCGATTCCATTTCAAATAGAAGCTAGCCCACCGTCAATCCCATAACATTATGAAAGTAGAAGAAATTGGTGTATTCAACTTGTGCCTATTTTTAGGTTGTTGAAGCTGATTTATGACCAAAAAGAATTTGAAAGCAAACATAATGAAATTGAAGTACTTTTTTTTTTTTATGCTCGAGACATTCTTGATACAAAAGCAAATTGATGTCATTTTTAATCAGTTTAATAAGAGATTCTACATTTGTCTATATATTCACATCTTGTACGTAAATTGTTGATAACCTATCACTCAACCCAACGAATCTTATCAATCTTCGATATTTTTTATTTTTCTAATAGCATAATGTTGGAAAGATTCACAAAATTAGCATATTGGAATAATGTCAATAAGAAAATATATAAATTGTAGAAAAACACTTCATTCATACCACGAAGTGTTAAATTAAATAATTTATTTTTTTGAGGCTCAACAATTAGAATTTATTGAAAAAATGTAATATTATAACCTTAGGTCTCCTAGTAATGCTATAACGAAAGTCTAATGACCCGTTCGACAGGACTTTTGAAAAAGTTAAAAATTGCTTTTAAGCATGTTTGAATAATTTTCTGAAAGTACTTTTTTCGGTTATGAGAGTTTTTAAAGAAAAATGATCTAAACCCACAAAAAGTAGAAGCAAAAGTAAAAATCATGCAAAATGGACCCTAGATCTCAATCTAGTGGCTATAGTTTCTAGTTATCCTCTCATTTCTCCACACAGGTTAGGGAAATGGGTAAATTTGTGGGGGTAAATGAGTTAAGACACTTAAGTGAGTGTGCAATGTATTATAGTTAATATAAAATTATATATGAACGCTGAGGCATCAATCAAAATTTTACCCTAAAGATGATGACACAATATTGTTCATCGTAGAACGGAAGCAAAGACTCATTTTACTCAATACAGAATTGAAACTTGTTACGTACCAAATATGACAATGTCTGATCAAAGATTTTGATTTTTGGCCTATGAAAAAAGATAACATGTACCCTTTGCATTCAAGAGATATATATCAAAACCTTAGCCCAAATCTTCGAAATTCGGGAGGAAAATTGAAATTCAGGATAAGAACCCTACA
Source organism: Fraxinus cuspidata (assembly GCA_903798385.1). Lineage (NCBI taxonomy): Eukaryota > Viridiplantae > Streptophyta > Magnoliopsida > Lamiales > Oleaceae > Fraxinus > Fraxinus cuspidata. Next base: position 36,590 of record CAIGRP010085773.1, on the reverse strand, counting down.
AACTTTATCTACTCTCTACTCACGCATGTACAGTTCGCTAACAAGTAATAAAGTGAATTTTGAGTCCAAGTATCGTCCCACAGAGATTGATTAGTTCAATTTTAATTATCGTGACTTAAATCAAAACAAGATTGTGACAAAATTATACTACAATAATTTACTTATACAATTATGAGTAAATTAACTAAACTAAATGCAGATTATACTAAACACAAATTCATGTATTTAATAGATGACAAATGCACTAGGATCCCAAATTCCCATGTAATAATTCTTTTTAACCTTAGTTCTACACTTTGATGACACGGTTGAATTTTGACGAATCAATATTCCTATTTTATTTAACAATCTCTCTCGAGTAATATTAAACATACTCTCATATATGATCCGACTATATTTTTATGACGGATGCGAACATACAAGAGTGCATGAATTTTTTTGAACACTTAATTTACATAGAGTATAGCAGTATATTTCATCTCCTATCGGACCCTATGAAAATTTATATATGTTGAATATATATCACTTCTTTCGAATGCATAAAATAAGCCACCATATTTCCACAACTATAGTGCACAATAATTGTGGAGAAAATAAATCATATAAATAATTCAATATCCAAAAACGTATTTTAATGTCAAATATGTAAAAATAAAGATTAAAATATTTATATTACATGGTTCATCGTTCTTCTAGCACAAATAAATCTAGTCTAACATGCTATGCGAAAGAAAACAAAAGAAATATCGAAGAATCGATATCACCAAGATAAAACTTGAATTGAATCTTTGAGTCTTCAAGTCTTAGAATCGATCTTCGTATTTCTTACCTCCTTCTATACTCCCAAAATCTATTCAAATGTGTTGTAATGCTTGATCACTACTTTTGGACGGCCCTAAATCTTCAAAAGACGTCCCAAAATTTGTTTTTACAATAATTGGAATTATATAAGGAAATCAAAATTTTTTCTGGACTTAGCTTGGGTGGGCACCCAGCAGAAAATGGAGCGGCGCCCAGTCATATCAAATAGCCTATGTAATTAAAGTTTAGGACCGGGCGGTAGCCCGACTTATATAATTGGCGGTTGTCTAGTTATTAAAACTTCAAGAATTTTCCTCTCAGTTATTTTCTTCATTCTTTCTTCTATCTTGATCCCCACATCAAATTATTACCATTTTAGTGCTTCAACATTTACTCAATTGCATATTAGTTCACAAACTTCTATACATTGGCCAATTGATCCTTTTTTTTTTTTCCATTTGCTTAGAAACGAGTCCAAAATTGAAATAAAATAAAATCAACCCAAGCTAAGTAAAATTCTATACTAAAACGACACAAAAACCTAGTAATATGGCCATAATAAGAGCACAAAAATACACTTATCATTTTAGTTGCATTATTGTAGTTTTTATTCATATTTAGATGAAGGATGATAATCAGTGACAGTGGATTGCTCGTCATTTTGGTCTTAAACAATTACAACACTTTAAAGGATAATTTAAAAAGGGTATTCGAGACTTTTTCTCAACGTGAATAGTTTTTCACATGAAATACATAATTGTTGATCTTTAGTATCAATCACTTTTGTCTATTTAATTACACCTAGAAAAACATATTCGCTCATATAAGAAAATATAAAAATGCTAAAAAAATATATAAAAAGTTAAGAGAGTTGTATTAATTGCAAAAAGTGAACTTAACATTTTACGATGTTAATTGACGACAACAATACATTATCTATCGTTGTGTTTTCAGCGCACATGAAATATGCCTCTTATTTGGTTTAACTAAAAAATTGAATTAAAATTAAAATTAACAATTTGTTTTAACTAGTATTCATAACTTTTCAATTATCGAAATTTATTTAAAGCCTGCTTTTTATTTAAACTAAATAATGGTATATATCTTTAAATAAAACTTCAAAAGTGCAATGATATCAAACAATATCATTCGACGGATGATATTTAACATCTCCAGCCCTCATACTTGACTCCAAAAGGACAGGTGTCTTAAAGGACTACTGTTTTAAAGGGGACATGTGTCCTATGCCACTACCTCAGCAAATTAATCTAGAATATCAGTGAATGGAGAATTGATACAATTTGTAGAAGTTATATGACCCACCCGATGATTTGACAACATGTTGTGTTGCTATGTCGATGGTTGATTTTTAAGTTTATTTCCCAATCGTCCATGTGGCAAGTTCACATGTTGTCACATTGATAGTGGACATATATCTTTCTATCTTCGTCCATTGTGATCGAGCCTGTTCCTTCTTTCACCCAGCGAACTCAACCACCAAATACCTGCTTAATTATGCAAGATTTTAGACCGTTTGAGCAGTGCATGACAAGCAGACGATGTATCCGTTACAGAAACAACTGATGACTAATTAATAATTATGCTCATCTCGACGAGTATTTATACGACACCTTTGAATGTCTCTTTATAGTTTTGTGAAGCTAGTTGTTTCCTTCACCTTGCACGTGTAAAAAAAATCTAAATAATGGATTGTGATGGTTCTCTAACATCGCTTTCCGTAGCTCTCTCTAAATAATGCTCATCCGTTTTAGGCAAGCAATGTCAGCTTCTAGCCCAGTTTCTGAAAAATCAAGGTTTTTCACATAAATTTCCCCTTTATTAGGCGTTTGAATTCTGGGTTTCTTTAACTTTATCAAAATTGATTTTCATATTAGTTAGAGCATTATCTGATTGTCGCTTGAATACGAAAGAGAACTGTAGAAATGCTTCATTTATGTTGAATTATTTGAATAATTCTGGGGGTCTCTTATTCTGGGCTTGATGTTTGTAATCCGACATTTTCTAAACAATCAAACATTGTAGCATACATGTAATATATTAGGATTCTCACCTTTCTGGATCAGATCTTTGGCTCTATTTCTGTATATGAGCATGTTTAGATTTTTAGTGTCTAGTTATTTATGTGATTTTGAGAGGGTTGGAGGCTGTATAGATAAAGAGTTTTGTCCGTGCAGGTTATAGTGTCGTGGAGGTGGTGTAACATGGGTCGTTTATCGTGCAATTTCGATGGATATTTGAGGTCGCTTTCAATAAAAAAAACCAAGATTTTGGAGAACAATAGGGAAACTTATGACGGAAGAGAAGCTGCGGAAGCTATGGTGAAGGATGCGAAGAAGAATGAGTTGATATTGAGGACGCCAGGCACTGTTAATGTCGACAGATCCCAGAATTTTGTTTCAGTTTCCTCAAAACGAGGGCAGAAAGGCGTGAATCAAGATTGCTGCATCGTTTGGGAGGTATATGATGTCGAGTCAACCCGTTTGAAAGCTTAAGACATGAGAAAGGGTATAAATGTGCTTCAGTACACCCATTTCATTCTCATGTTTGCCATTGGAGGTGTATAGGCACCTAAATCCCACGTCGCAAGTTTAAGCTTCCTTTGTGCGGTTTATATTGATTTGAGCTTTCCAACCTCAATAACTAACTTTTGGGTTCTGGTTCTCCCAATATAAATCACACAAAGGAAGCTTAGATTCATTTTGGGTTTTATGTCTTGTCAATTTTGAGATTATTGAAAACGTATTTTTTTTGCCATTTTTAAAAATAAAAAAAATCTCAAAATTCAAGTTATAATTGAAAACACCCAAAACGATAAAAACGACAAGTCGTTTTGGGTTTTCTTTGTAAATTTTAAACTTGTTTTTCAGAAACATTTTTTCTAAAATAGGAAAGAACGCGTTTCCACTGTTTTGAAAATCGAAAACAGAAAACTGCTTGAAAACGGCAAAGAGAAATGCCCTTAAACTTTCGATGTGGGATATAGGTGCCCATTCACCCCAATGAAACCATAACAAACCACCATGCTTCCGACTCAACGTCCACGTCGAGCAGGTGCCCATACACTTTGGTAACAGAGATTAGAAGACATGATGCCTGCTCTGATACTATTGTTATGTATGTATCTTAATTAGGAGAACCAGACCTAAAAGCTAGCTATTGAGGTTGGAGAACCCAAATCAAATAAACCACACAAAGGAATCTTAAACTTCCAATGTGGGATTTAGGTGCTCATACACCCCAATGGGAGCCATGACAAATTCATCTTAGGCTAGATGGTTGCACAATTTTCATAAATGGATAGCTATGGACTTGAACTCACTGTGCGTGCTTGCTTTTATACTATTTTGAACCAACTCATTCACAAGTTGAAGAATTTAGAGAACTGATGAACTCGTTTTTCTTAGAACAACTTATTCTATTTGGGGGCACTAGTCTAGCTTAACCCAATCACAGCGTACCTTTTAGGCACCAAGGACATTCTGAGGCTGATCATGTGGATTACCAGGCACCCATATATTGATTTGTTGAAAATATTCAATGATTTAATTCTATATTTCCATTATTCAGCTCTCAACAATTTGGCTTTCATTTTGATATTTTTGGTGATAGACGTGCTTTGTGATTTCCGGTATAGGATTCGGATGACAAGAGGACATGATGTTTTGTGGTGTATTTGATGGTCATGTGCCTTGGGAACATTTTGTGGCGAAGATGGTTAGTAAGTTGATGCCATCATCTCTTCTTCGTAACTGGCAGGAGACACTCATCGAAGCTTCACTTGATCCCAATTTTGATTTGGAACCAGATAGAAATGTTCATAAATTCAACATATGGAAAAATTCCTTCTTGAAGACATATGCTGACATAGATCGTGAGCTGGAGCAACACTGTAAGATTGATTCATTCAACAGTGGCACCACTGCTTCAACAATTGTTTGGCAGGTAAAGAAGTTTCACTTATTGCATGCAATGCTGCCTTGCGCAATGTATTCGACATTTGGGAAAATGCACTATAGTTATGATGAAACATGCTTTATTTGGACAAAGGAAATATTAATCCTTGAAGACATGTTTTGTGCGCATTTAGTTTTAGTGCAGATAGTTTGGGCTTCGTCTGAGCCCCACAGATGTAATCATGTTTGATTGGACTGCATGACCAAATTTTGTGTCCTCTTTTATTTTTCAGCAGTGTGTGTTGTTTTGTTTTGTTATTCCGCTTGTGCTTTTGTTGTGTTATTCTGCTACATTTGATACCCGTACCTTGGGAATGAGTTTCCAAATCTATGAAACTTAAATAGCAAGTACCAATGAACCAAATCCAAAAGTTAAGTGTACTCAGTTAACATATTGGCTTTAAACTTATCTTTGGACTTCCACGAAAGGCTTGTAATGTAGAAAACTCACAAATTTTATCAGGAGTATTTGAAATCTTTTTCCTCAACCTGTTTTCTTCAATGAATCTTGACATATATTAGATAGGAATATTTTCTAGTCCTATATACCTTGCGATTCTATCGAGTTCAACAATTGTTAGGCAGGTAAGGAAGTTTCATACTTCTCCATTTCTTCTAAGTCTTCACTTTCTGTCAGGGAGAGCTTATATTTATTGCAAGTGTTGACGATTCGCGTGCTGTACTTGCCACCATGTCTGAAACTGGCAACTTGGAACCAGTACAACTTGCTATAGACTTCAAGCCCAATCTGCATCATTAGTCCACCTTTCCCTCTGTGCAGGCCTCTCTCTCTCTATTCCTAATTAAATATCTATTCGTCGTATAACTATGTTAACAATGTTTCTAGAGGAGGCTGAGCGCATAATTCAGTCCAAAGGCCGAGTTTTTTGTCTGCATGATGAGCCAGGGGTTCACAGAGTGTGGCTGCCCGATAAGGAGTCTCCTGGACTAGCAATGTCTAGAGCTTTTGGGGACTATTGTGTTAAAGGATTTTGGTCTTGTTTCAGTACCTGAAGTAAAACAGAGACATATAACGAGTGAAGATCAGTTTGTCATGCTCGCAACAGATGGGGTTAGTATGATCTTAACTCATTAATCTTGACCTTGTGGACAAATGTATAACCGTAGGCAACAATATTGCATTTCTTTTAAGGATAACATGGCTGGCTTAAATTCACTACGAGTTCAATTAGGCAACCTCTGTATGTACTGATCCACAAAGCACACGGTATTCATTTAAACCATGTAAAGAATAGGCCAGAAGGAAAATTTCGATTTGTCGGTTAGGCTTGGAGGTTAAAAAATTTGACAATAAGCAGAAACCTGTGAACGTGACTTCAGCCTCTCTTGTTCAAGTATCTTTAAAATAAAGCCTCAGAAAGAAAACTTAAATCTGAAATGTATAAAAGTAATCATATAGCCTATGCCCTCTTTAATCTCTATGTCAAATTGATGGAGATGCAAACTTCTTCATCAAATGTAAGACAAAATTCGAGATAGTGATAATCTTATCTCTATCCTTATCCACTAAAACCCTGAATCCTGATTGTGGAGTAGAATTTATATGTATTTGTCACATATGGGGCTGCACCCAATATTTTATAGTCGATACTACTGTAATAGCTGCCTTATCTCAGATGACTTTAGCATATACTTACGTGCCATATATATTAGCGAACACTAATTATGAAAGGTTGATACTGATATTAAATTTTCTGTTTGATGGAACGAAGGTATGGGACGTTATATCGAACGAAGAGGCAGTGGAAACTGTGTCATCAACTGCGGAGAGAGCAAACTCAGCTAAGTGTCTTATGAACATTCATGGAAGAAAAAGAGAGAGGAAATAGCAATGGCTGATATATCAGCTATTGTACTCTTCTTTCATTCTTCTTTATGTGATCAAGTTTACCCTGATGTATCTTCGCCAACAAAGTAACTAATTCTATCAAAGAATAGTTGAAAAAATAATTGCATTTACGCTCTCTCTCTCTCTCTCCATCTATGTATTACTTAGCAGCAAAATCGCTGCAATTAGTCTTTTTCCTTTTCATGCTAGTGCATTAATGGAACTTTCAAGGGAAAACACTTATTTTCCCGTTAAAAATTTGAGATTTAACGAAAAAGTAAGAACATGCACGTGCCAACCTATGATGCTTGGACTCAAATACGTATCTAAGTGTTGGATCTTTTATTTTTTAAAATGTAAGACACGGGAGCATGATTAAAATGAGGCTAACTTTCGAATACGAGTACGTGAGTACATCTTTTACAATTCAATTTTGAATTTCTCAGAAATTCACATGTAGAAGGTTAAATAATAATTAAGTGGTAAATTGTTAAAGGTAGACATGTCACTTAAAACCAATAAGAAATTTATACTAAAAGTTTAAAACGCCAAAAATAGCATAAAATTTCATGATAGAAGCACAAAACTAAAATAAAAGTTAGAAATGACATAATTAATTAAAATTACCATACCCGATTGAAAATTAAAGAATCTGCCCCATATTTTATATCCGTGGTGTTTCGTGTCGACACGAGTATGTCCGTCAGAATGCATAGTCCCAGCATCACACGTACCAACTAGTTGAACAATAGAATTCTAGTGGTTCATGATCACAAATGTGATCCTACCTTCACATTGTAGATGAAACAATTTATTATGAACGTTCATTGCTACATTTCCTTCTGCTGGCTTCTTGTTGAGGCAATTCTTTCTGATATGTCCTCTGTGGCAAGTTCACATCTTATTTTCTTTCCGTTCCTTTTGGTTCTCTTTGATCAGATCTCCCACGAGCATCCTCCAAAGATATTGACTGTCCCATACAAAATGCCAATAAAATTCTTCTAAGAGATGGCAAGGAATGTAGCACCACCAATGCCTAGTCTTCTCTCATTCTCTAGATATGTTTTCCTTATAGTATCATCAAGGTATAGGATTTTTCTTTCGAATACCACCTATTGAAAGATTCTTGGCGATGTTTATATGCTTTCTAACTTAGCCACGTTTCAGGTGCTGTCTTCTCTTTAACTACTTCTGGCAGAAAGTTATAACTATGGCTGAGAATCGACGTGTTTCTTCCCTTTTTCTGTTCTTCATATTCAGCTTCTTTTTTCCTGGACCATAATCGAGTGGCATTTCGTTTCTCCTCTAGTGCTTCATCTTGCCGCCTCAAGACCAGTTCTTGAGTTGAAGATGTGTATGAACCTTGTGAAGATTTAGGGCTCTGATACAAGGGAACACAGCAATTAGCAATGTCAACGAGCCGAGTCGAGCCATAAGCCGAAACTCAAAGCTCGGACTCGGCTCGAGCAAAACATGTCCGATCTTTTTTGGGCCAAAAAAATAAGGCTCGGCCTCAGCTTTCGGCTCGAGCCTTAGTCGCCTGCCCGAGCTGGCTCGTGTTTTTTGTTTAAATTCATTATAAATCTATAATTTTATAATGTATTTAAAATTTATGCAATTTATATGTGTTATAAATAATAATTAAATATATATATATATATAAAATACATCTAGACTTAAAAACAATTATTATTTTTTAATATTACTTAATCACGGGCCGCGACGAGCCACAGGCCGACTCAGGTTCGAGCTGATGCCCCAAAATGGGGCTCAGTTCCACCGAGCCCGAGTCGGACCCGACACGGACATTTTTCGGGCCGAGTCGAGCCGCCCGAGCCAATGAGCTTTTTTGTCATCCCTAACACAATTTCTCTCATGATTAATAGTTGAGAAATTTAGTTATAATGGGAAAAGCAAGAACACACGCGTCAGTGCATCACCAACTAGTTGAAAAGCATAATAATAATGGTTTCAGATTTAAAAATGTGATCCTACGTCCACTTCGCAAATGAAACAATTAAACTGTGCATCCAATATTTAATTCGCATGGACATTTCATCGAGCACTTGGATTTGTACTCTATCATCTCGCCTTTTACATAATTGCCTTCTTGAGGCTATGCAAGAAATGTAGAATTATTGTCCCCCGAGGCATAGCTCAGTGGTGCAAAAGATAGGAGTTAGATAGTCTCTAATGAGTTGACGCCGCAATGTGAGAGTTCGATTCCTCTCTCTCATAAAGTATGTCATTTGACTATTTGTGCGCACCAGGATGATAGCTCTTGTACCCTAACCTGCTGAGGCACATCACGCGAAATACCTCCTCCACAATGCTCTAGGGGCGGGGCGAGGGGGATCATCAAGGTTGGGGTTCAACCTTTAAGAAATGTAGAATTATTACAAGACTCTGTTATGGTATTCACTAAGTTTCTATATGCAACAGTTCTATATGTTCGTAAGAGGAAATACAAAGAAATGGCGCGTTGACTCGATCATATTTTCGTACTAACCTTTGACCACTGAACATAATAGTTAAAAGCAAAAAAGTTTTAAGTTAAATATCAAAACCCAAAAATACCCTCATCTTCTGCCAACTGTTTGAGATGCGAGGAAAAAAGGAATTTCAATTTAATCAGTTCACAGTTGGGATCCAGTTGAAGAAGCATCTCACAGTCAACCCAACGCCGACCACAAGATTAGATTTTTTTTTTTTGTGGGACTATAAGATTGATTTTTCATTTATTATATTTCAAATTGTTATGTATAATGTTTATTTTTCATTATTTAGGTAGATTATTGTGTATAGTAGAAATTTATGTGTATATAGAATGTTTTGGACCCTTGATCTCGTCGAATGACTCCATTTTCTACGAGAAATAGTCGGTATGGCTGACGGTGTAAACACAATCAACCCAATCGACTATTAACTGTTATAGTCAGCCCATGCCAACTATTAATGGCCACAACGGCCCTTTTTTTCATATTATAATTAAAATATAAAAATATAAAAAATATATTTTTTATTTTAATTATATAATATTCATATTCATATTAATTTATTTTTTTCAATTTTAATTAATATTTATATTCTTATTTAATTTTCATAATTCTCTATTGTTTAATTTATTTTTTTATTATAAATTTTTTAGAAAATAGTTTTAAAATTTCTTAATTATTTATTTTTTATTTAAAATTATTTTTTAAAAATTTTAATTAAATCATATTTATATTTTTTGTTTAATTTTAAGGGCCTACCGTTATCGGTTCAAATGCCATTTTTTCATTTTATTTTCAATTTAAAATTATTTTTATTTTTTTTCTTTTTATGATAAAATATAATTTTTTAAACTTTAATTATGTAATATTTATATTCTTTATTATTTATTTATTTTTCAAATTTAATTAAATAATATTTATATTTTTTATTTAATTCTCATTATTTCCTTTTGTTTATTATATTTTTTTGTTGAAAATAGTTTTAAAATTTCTTAATTGTATATTTTTTGATTTAAAATTACTTTTTAAAACTTTAATTAAATAATATATATATATATATATATATATATACTTTTTGTTTAATTTTCGTAATTTCTTTTTGTTTAATTTGTTTTGTTTTTATTACATTTTTTCGGAAATAGTTTTAAAATTTCTTGATGGGTTTTTTAATATTATAAATACTTTATTTCAATATAAAATTGTTTGTAATTCTTAATTTTCATTTTTTATTATTTTCTATGATTTTTGTTATTTTTATGTGTAATTCGATTCACTTTTTTGAGATTATACTTTTCCATTATCCTTTGTTCAAGTTTCTAATATTTGAATTTTTATACGATGAAGTACTATCTAGTTGCGGAGTTGAGACAAATGGTGAGAAATTATACATGAAACAATAGTTCCGACAGTTTCACTATTGTGTTGGAATTGCAGATGATCAGCACGGAGATATCCTACGCCGTCCTTCTTGTGGCCCCTGTATCAATTGAGAGATGTGTAGTATCTGGGCGGATTATTGATGCATTACAATGTCAGCTGTTTAAGCCAGTCGACGGCGATATCCTTCACTTCGACATCGAGGGCAATGTCGCTACTTTCTCCATATTTGAGTTTGTCCTCGTAACTGGACTGAGGATAACGGGCGACGAGGCATCTACTAACGGTACTCAAAGAAGTAATAGGCTGCACAAGACGTATTTTTAGGGGCAGGGGACGGTGTTTCTACCTTAGTTATCGACACAATCAGGGAGTACGACCAGATGCTAGACAGATTGAAACTAGGATTGGTCTACATCTTTGAGAGCATGGTGATGTGTCATCACAAGAAAATGCAATCGATCTTTTCCATTTGGAAGTTGTTGACGACATTGATGCCTTCAACAACTATTCGTGGAGTCGGAGATATTTTGAGGACATCGTACACGTCTTAACCAGATCACACTTGAAGCTCAGTGGTCCACGCTTAAGTACTATACTTATGGATTACCCAGCAGTACAAGTAAATGTTTAATATAATCAACGTTAAAATATTTTTTATACTAAATTTTAATATAATAATTGTATGTGTCGCAGATCTGGGAATATAAGACTGTCTCCCTATTGGGTACCCAGTTTGCTAGGCAATGGGAGACACACTATCTTCGAATGCATCATTGGCGAGCATCCCTAGCAGACGGACTGTCCATCTGGAAAACAGTTATCGGCACTCCTCCTCGACGACCATTAGGTGAGTATTACACATTTGCGATTTATATTGTATGCCGTTTCAAAATTTCATCACATGAACATTAACTAGTTGAATTGTCAATAAGTCAGCTTGAAGTCCTAACTGAGTTGATGCCTTCGACGGAAGAGGATCGAGATTTTGTGCGTGAATCCGTTCCCGCATACTCAACACGACCAGATATTCGATTCCATCCTTAACCGAAATTGGGTATTTAAATTGAATATAATTTATTAATTATCTTTTTGTATAAGTTAGCATATTTTAACTAAGTTACTAATTTTTAATATTGTTATTTGTGTAGGAGTGTCGTCCATTTGATTGACGATCATCTCCGCCAATGGAATCACCTCCGTTAATGAGATCTCTTTCTCCTGCATCCAGACATCTTCCTTGTGGATGTCCTGGACATAGTTAGAGTCATTATTTTGTTGATTTGTATGCTCATCTGACTGGATTTATAGCGAGGGAGGTAGGGGAGTTACTACTAGAGATGAGAGAGGAGGTGGGCGCACTACGAGAGGATGAGATACGGGCGCTGCGACGAGGTGGAGCGGCGAGGTATCAAGTTTATGCCATGATGTTTCAGCACTACGAGGCCATAGAGGAGAACTTCAGGATGAGGTTGCCATGCTTCGAGTCAATATAGTAGGCATATGAGGGAGTGATAGATGGGGTGACGGAGAGAGTTGTGGAGAGGGTGACGGAGTTCGGGATCACACACCTTTTGGATAGATGATGATGCATAAAATCATTTTTGTTATCCGTGGAGCGGAAGGGGGTGGCCCCGATGAGGATGGGAGATGTGGTAGAGGAGAAGATGATGGAGTGGGAGGGGGTAGAGGTCCTCGAGACAGAGGAGGTGGCAGCGCTCAAGGTGGAGGGGGTGGCCCCATGGCAGTCAGTCACGGGGGAAGTGGAAATCCCTGAGGTAGAGGATGTGCCCGAGGCGGAGGGGATAACAAATGAGGAGAGGACGCCGTCGTGACAGAGGGTAAGAGGAGGATGTTCGTCGACGGGACGTACCCCAATCTCTTTTGGGAGTTGGACCATGTCAAATAGAAAGCATTCGAGACTAAATGATGAAAAATTATGCCCGTGTAAGTATTTTATGATTTTAATGAAATATGCTACGCTAACTCATCTATACTTCTTTTTATAATTTTTCTATTTTATTTTTCAGAGCTAGCCACAAGATAGCTCAAATGACGATCTCTGACACCTTTAAATGGTTTCATGACATCACGATTTCAGGAGTTTGGCTTGCCGATGATGTAAGTGATATAGCGCAATTGTTATTTATTATACACACATAATTTTTTGTTTGTTAAATGAAAAAACTCCCTCTATTTTTTATTGGTGTTTCCTGATGTAGCACATCGACATGACTATGGACTTTTTGTGCGATCAAGCTTAAAGATATCTGAGATCATTCGACATTCCTGTCCGAGTCATATTGAGCACCGAGTTCTTATGTACCGTTACCATTGAGTATCAGTCGCTCTAATTTATGGGTAATGAGTACACGGTGCCTAAATATATGCTCAAGTAGGTCATAGAGATGTGGCCCAGTGTAGGGGAGAAGTCATGGAAGGGTTGTATGCATATGTACATTCTAGTGATCGCGAATCATTACTGCTTTGCAGTGGAGATCGTCTTTGCTGATTCCACTATATTTCTGTACGACTCCATTCATTCACGTCTGATACAGGGTCAGCTCGAGCTTCACTTGGAGTCGGTGGTTGTGATCGTTCATTTGATAGCTAGACAAGCGGGGGTGATTGTGCAAACTAGCCAAATTATTTGTCAAATTATTGTAAATATTGTATATTTAATTGTTTATTTATTTGTGAAGTAATTTTAAATATAATTAAAAAATGTAAAATTGTTCAATTACCAGCGAAACCATTACACATTCGTCTAATTGTTAATTAGGGGAATCTGACGTGTATAAAATTGGCGAGCATGCCTGCTCTGCTCCTGCCACACCTACGCGGTCGAGGAAACTCTCTTGTAGATGGTATTCTAGACGTACGTGGACGTCTGGACCACGTGGTTCAACTCGGGTGGCAACAAACTATTAAGTGAAAGAATATGATCATAACTTCCTATTATGCTTCATTCGGTATAGGAAATATAGTCTCAAATATGTTGTTCTCCAATAATCATCTGTGTAATAAGGATATCATAAGGTTCTCGTAGCAAAACTTCTATACATAGCCATCACGACTGCATGTGATCATCTCGATGAATTCCCACTTCGCAAGTTCGAGCAATTGTTAGAAACAAAGAAAGATTTACATGAAGCTGCGTATTGAATTGCACTGAAATATAACATTGAGTTCAAAAGTGAAGAAATCAAACAAGTCATTGTTGATGATTGTTTGCGTCGACGACAGTTGCCGTTGGCGTTTACGAGCGACGAAAATGGACACGAATGAGTTATTCCTAATTCACATGTTCCCGTGTATACTTGCAAACTACGAATAACTCATTCGTGCCCATTTTTGTCGCTCGTAAACGCCAACGGCAACTGTCGTCGACGCAGACAATCATCAACAATGACTTGTTTGTTTTCTTCACTTTTGAACTCAAAGTTGTATTTCAGTGCAATCCGGTACGCAGCTTCCTCCAAATCTTTCTTTGTTTCAAACAATTGCTCGACATAAAAATCGTCATCATCGGGAACAACATACGAAAAATTAGATCACACGGCCCACTCGATCCAACCCCTGCGCTCGCGTCCCACTCATGCCTCCGATGAGATAAAGCAATCAAATCTTTATTTGTAAATTCATTATCATTCTCGTAGTTGTGAACTATAGGTGAAATTCTTTGTGTAACAACGAGATCATGATGTTGAACAACTATCTCGAGAATAACCACATCAATTTCACGAAACATCTCCACTGTATTCCAAAAATCATTGGCATTATGATCTCTTCCATCTGAATCTTCATGTTCACCTTCGTTGACATTCTTTCACACTAAAATCACGCAAAGAGGAGTCGTGTGCATTTTGTTCAATTCAAATAGATAATTCATTTCAGTATCATAAGCAACATTCATATGTGGAACCAGAATGGATGCATGCTCGTTGGATTGAAATTTCAATTCCATATCGTACTGAGAGAGATCGACTTTTAGCTTGTTTTGTAAATTATTGTACATTTCTATATATGATGTGCCTGATGTTATGGAAATTGGAATACCACTACGAATATCACTCGTCCATTTTTATACCCATCGATCTTTTTCATCCAATTCGAAATCACCAAATTAACAAATTTGTATTACAACCATATCTGTATGACGAAATAAAATTTTTTTAATTATAAAAAATAGTCGAAAAATCGGCCCAACCACTTGACAACGGGATTAAAAAAAAAAAAACTTAACGGCCAGTAAAAGCCGACTGTTACGACCAGGATATATATACATATGTAGATGCATTTTTTTTCTTGTTTATGCATAATAAAATTATAGATCTGTTAAAAAATTTATCTACATGTCTATGTCGAAATAAGATTTATCGATTAAAAACATATGCTAATTTATTGAAAATGAAATTAAACATACATAAATATAGTTACCGATTTGAAATAATAAATGTAAAAAAAATAATTCTTGTTCAGCGTTTGATCAATTTATGAGAGTTTGAGGTTGAAGAAGATGAAAAATGAGAGAGTTTTTATCCGTGTTAGAATAAATAGATAAGAAAAGTTAGCTAATTTTGAAATTTTAAGTGGTAAGTGCTTGATTTTTACTTGTTAACTAAAATGATAGTATTGTCTTTTAGATAAAACAATATTTTGTAATTGTATTGTTTACTTAAGAGTTTCTTTGTCTTTTACCATTCAAAAGGTCATTGTAAAAATATGTAATTGTTGAAAATTTAAAATTAAAATCAGGAAATTTGACCAAACCAATTTTGAAAGTACTTCGTTTCTAGTGCACTCAAGGCATTATTATGTAAGCATCATACGTGCATATGAACTTCTAATATAATTGTTGACCTATAAAAGATAATCAACAAATTTCTCTCATATAATTAGAGTTTCCTCTAGGAAACTCACTATTTTGTTTGCTCAATAGAGAGCAAGAAGAGAATCCGCAATTCGGGAGGAAGCTATTTCAAATTGCAGAGTCCGTTGCTTCTTAAGATTCATATATGATTTACTTCTTAAAATGATTTGCATAACAGGGATACGAGTTCACTAATATTTCTTTACGAGCTTTTTTGTTACTCAGCATATAGTCCTTGAATTTTGAGTCTCATCATTTATGTTTAGATCGAAGACTTTCGATCTTCAAAAATGTTTTTGATTATCTCTAAATTATCTTATTACTGCCATAGCCAGACCTTTTCATCTATTTTGACTAATTTTGAATGAAATTGATTTTTTAACAAATAGTTCCTAAAGTTCGAGCTTATTTATTTATACTTAAGTTAAGAACTTGTGATCTTAAAGGGAAAATGTCCAACAATAATTCCTCTTTATCTGACGTGACGACGTGTGGCAAGATAACGAGACGTGATGTGATTGTAGAAGTTATTTTTCAGTTAGTTTCAACTCAATAAAATATATTTCCAAAAATAATAATAATAAATAAAAATAAATTGAAAGGTATAAAGAAAAAATTAATTTTATTGCATAATTTCCACTTTATTTTGCACCGCAATGTGTTTGTATCTGGCCGAAAAGGTTGTGGATGGACGCGGCCCATTTAAATTCAGTTGTATCTGGCCGAAAAGGTTGTGGATGGACGCGGCCCATTTAAATTCACATCTATTGTTTACCATTAATCTGATGCCTAGCTTAACATGATTGGTGCTAACAAATAATATGAATTAACCGGCGCCTTCTATAAATTGAACCCTAGAAGTCCAATTTATTTCATACCGCGGTCACTATGAATGTATTATATCTATAACTTACTTGATATGCATGGTAGAAGGAATCTTACGTTGGTCGACTTTGCATCGATAATTAATTGAATTGTGCCTATTTAATCAAGCAACCTCATTTTGAGGTTGAGCTCTGTCCATTAACCTCATTTGGCCTATTTTCATTTCTCTATACATATAAGGTAATATATTATAACTCTAGTCAATTTTCCATCTCCCTTCTTTTGCACTCATTCTCTCTCATGTAACTTTTAACTTAATCGTCGAAGTGCTAACAGTCGTTCAGGGGCGTAGGCGAGGGGAGGCAAGCTTGGGCCAGCCCAATATTGAAGTGCATAGCAAGAAAAAAAAATTATTTTTGAATTTAATTCAAAAATCTATTTTAGCCCAATAATCTTGAGTCCATGAGTATCTGACCCTCTTTGTCATGAACTTAGACTTATAAACTGTATCTCGTGATGTAAAGCATCTCTTATGGTATGAGTTATTTAGAAAAATTTTAAGTTCAGCCCACCACGACATTTCGCCCCTGCGGTCGTCAAACATTTTTCTCGATTGGTGACCTTTGCCTCTTAATAGGGTGTTCAAGTGCACAAATAATACTTACGTGGAGAGAAGATGATTGAAATTCCGTTGGCTATAAGTTCCACAGAAATTGAGGTCAACAGTATGTATTGTATTACCGGGCACAAAGGCGTAGTAAATGAGCAGCTCATAAATATTTATGAGAAGGACCAATTGGTTAGCTGGAAGGAAGATGGTTATTGGTTCAAAAATATAAAGTGTCCTTTTTCAAAGTAAGAGAGGATAGAGAAAACACGTTAAAGTCCAATCTACTTTACACCACTCATTTAAGGATGATGTTACCAGCACACCCATGTGCCTCTGAAAGTTCGAGATTGTCAAGTAAATACTGAAAATTGATAAAAATATAAGGTTGAAATCAGTGCAATAATAGTCCATGGTTTTGGCATGTGAATGTGGACAAGACAGTTGAATTATTTATACCCCAGGCAGACTTCTTCTGTCCTTCACATGGATTGTACCCCACATGTAATATTTTGGCAATGAAATATTTTTTGAATCTAATAAGGCTTCGAAATGGAAAAATCGCAGAAGGATCCCTAATCTTTACAAAAATACAAATGGATTCCCAACCTTCAAATCTTGTTAACGCTGTCTTCTATGTTTAAAGATCACTTCCGACACCGAATGAAAACAAACACTCTCTCAACACCAAAAATGCCTCCATGTGCACATAAGGTGACTCTTCATCATCTCAACTGAAGCAAATCCTTCCAACAGGTTAGTATCTTACCACCACACTGTTGTGAACTGAATCAATCATGCGCAGCGAAAATTAAAACAATATTTAATTCCCACCAAGGATCTACATTGTGTTTAGATAAAAATACTGTGATAGAATTAATACATTTGATGAATTCCACAAACTCCTTTGCTTTTTCTTGAACTCCAATGATCACGATCTGTAATCCAAGCTGAACAATTGTCCAACCTCCAATGGTGAACCACACAGAGAATAAGAATGACTTTATTTAATTAATCAAGTTTAATTAAATATAGTCCATGAATTAATTAATCAAATTAATTAATTTGGGCTCATTAATAAGCAACCAAATTAATTAATTATCCAACACTTGTCAATTAATTAATTAGTAAATCTCATTCTTTTGATTCTCTTTTGTGTGTGACCTATTAGGTTCCTAATTACGATGTCTAACGACGTGAATTATTATTTTGATCTAATCAAAGTTGATAAATTAAAACACACATTTTTTAATTTATCATTAATTCACATTCGTCGTCCCAGATTGACATCTAGCAATGTGTCGGGCAATACATGTGACGAGAAATATCACGCGATGTGATAAAACCAAACATGTTCGTTTACTGTGAAAGTATAATCCTTTTGTCATATAATTCGATCAATTACGAGATATGGATATGTGTCAATCTCGTTTATCGATCATTTTTTCTATCCCACCATTAAGTCAATGTAAGTCGAAAACTCATTTTCGACTTATGAGTTCACATTGGTCAATGATTTTATTATCAACTTAACTGGATAAAATGTAGATCATAATCTCTTACTATCTAACAGTGACGAATCCTCTATCGATCATTCACAACCTTCATATGACTCTTGACATACCGAACGATGCTTTATTAGCGACCTTTGGCAGAGCAACATCCAACACCACCAAAGTATGACTGTTCTCATATAAGACACTTTGATGACCTTAAGTCAAATGACCAATTTCACTATCGAACGTTAGAGATTAACCACTAACACTCACATAGTTATCCATGTGGAATCTCCCAGCGGGTCTCCAATGTTTTGTTCTATAACAAAACATCCACATGATCATTCAAGTGTCACCACACTTTAGCTTGTGAGATCAGCTACTTACTTCACAAGTAAGAATGTCCCACGTGGTGGTCTATCCATAATAACAATATCCGTATCTCATTATTATTTCGACCACAAATGATTTAAGATTCAGTCATATGTATTTTGTATCTCACAATCACAACTCTTTGTGATTAACAAATCACCAAGACTTGAATCTACAGATTCTATTATTTAGTTTATTAGAATACTATTTCAGCTAAATAATAGATATTGCCATAAATATGTATCGATAAATTATATATTAAAAGTGTTTATGCTCCAGAGTTGATTGGACCTAGGGCATAACACTTACACTCACAATCAATACCTTTGTCTATCTTCGAAAGCTAAGCCATTGAAGATTCTCATGAAAGGGTAGTATCATAACACCATACATTAATAATTGCCTTAGTCTCAGCGTTTGACTCGTGGTCTCTCCACAACATGGTCGTAATAACTTGCAATTGTGGCATTGTCCATCAACCATTCAGTATGTCCCATTTTGGGGATTCAAAATGTATATATACAAATTCTTCCTTTCGTACTCCCGAAACAAAAGTCGACAACCATATTGTTGACCTTATGGACTCAAAGCTATAATCAACATAAGTTACTTCAGATAGATAAGCTTCTTGCCTAAATCTGACTGCCAACCGAATAGCTAACAATTCATTAAAGTTTCAATAATAAAGTTGTATTCCGTATAAAACTTTTGTTGACCCCAAAAAATGAGTAGACAGATACCGAGCCCATTCTCGTTACGTAGAGTCGATTCCAGCGCGTTTCTACTGGAGAAACGGTGAGAAATGAGGCAGACTTTGACGATAGAAGTGCTTTACAACGAAAGACAAAGATGTTCAAGCTCCAGCGGCTAAAACAAAGGCGATCACACTAACAATTATCAACGAATGAGGACGAGACTACTAACCAAAGACCTTGCTAGAATATGTAGAAGGATAGAAATAATCGAAGTATCTTGTAGATTATGAGACTACTGACTTATGCAATTTTTTTCTACTGAGTGTAAAATGAAAATACAATTGATTGTAACAAATTTTGATCATATCTCTCCTTGATTCCATCTTTATCAAGTTTAATACATGAGAGGATAATCCCTTTAACTCTAATTTTTCCCCACCCCTGTTAAGTTACAAAGAAGATCTATTTATAATGCCTTGACTGATGTGGTGTCCGTTTGATCAGAACTACGTAGCCTCATCTCCTTAATTGAGGCCTCACATCATTTGTCTATTCATATAATTAATATATGCTGCCCTACACAATGGGCTAACACCCTGACACTTTTTATTATAAATGTTACATCATTCACTTCTAAAAAATACTCAAATAACTTGCAAGAGTTGATGTCGACTTATGAAATTCGGTTGAACAGAGAGCCTCGGAACCGATCATCTGAGTAAGAGCTTCAGCTTTTTCTTCGTTTCGTCCAAGCAGTGTCTCATCCTGAGTATAGTGCTTCGTTAGGTGAGGCAATGCCTCGACAATTTGCACTACTTCGCTGTATTGTGACCGCTTGGATGTCTATTGACTTTTTATTTATGTGGATTTCTATGTGGAGACTTTGACTTTGAGCCTCGTTAATGAGGTGTAACAATAGTCCCCCAGTTCTAGGCATGTTTATTTATGTAATGCATAGGCTTTGGAAGTAGACAAAATTTCATTAGTGGGCGACTTGCATTGGGCCATAATCTTAGATGTGCTTTGGCAAGGTTGATGTACTTCTGCCCTAAGTGACTTTACAAGGCTGAAGCTTCATTAGAACTGGATGAAGAGGGTGTGTCTGACCCTCTTGACCTCATCATTGATAATTGCGTGGAGTTTTGACTTTAGCACGTTTGAGGTACACAAAGCGTCCTTAGTTATTGCGCCCAAATGATTTACTGTCGTGGTACGTTTTTGAGAAAAGACAGTTGAAGCAGTTCAACTTCCTATGCACGCAACTGTCGCCATTTTAAATATAAAATGATGGCTGTCTCCTACGTGTTTTGTGAACTTCAGGCGCATGAGACTGCGTGGAACGGACGCTCTGATTTGAGCCATCGAAGACGAAACTGCAGACGTGATGAGTGGCTCAGATTTAATCTTCAAATGAACGGTCAAATGACCCGGATCGACATCTAATGGTTGGGATTAAGAGGCGATGGTATAAAAGGCGAACATTTGTGGAAAAACTCACTTTGCTTCTTACAAATTTCAGTGTTACCATTCTTTATACTTTCAAACCTTCTCTAAGTCTTTTTGTTTTTTAAGATTCTTTCCAGTTTTTCTTCTTTGTGCCCAACTTCTTTTTCTTTATACTTTCAAACCTTCTCTAAGTCTTTTTCTTACTTTCAAACCTTCTCTAAGTCTTTCTTGCAATTTTCATCGTGTTTCGTCATTACCACCATTTAGCAAGACTCGTAAGTATCTCTTTAAATTCTTTAACTTTAAAACTGTAATCCATGGCGTCTACTGCTTCGGCTGGGAAGACGTAGACTTGAGTGAACTTGCTGGTGAGATGGGGGTGCAAATTACCAACACAGCTGACCTAGTTAGGGTGGTTCAAACGTGAGTAACACTGTTGTACTTGGGGAGGATATCAGGAATACTGGTATAGCTTGGGGACATCCAAAATCTCTTTTTCTGTAGATCCGTCCCACCTAGTAAACCTTAGGGAAAAATATAGGATCCCTTATGACTTATAACTTATTTTCCCTACTCCTGATGAGGAAGCCTACTTTTCTAGGATATGCTGTGTTGCCATCAGCGAGTTTCTTCTAAAGGCTGGGCTTCGCCTACCCATTCATCCCTTTTTATGGGCTGTCCTTAAGCTGTATGGGCTGGCCCCCACCCAATTTATCTCTAACACCTGGGCCCAGTTGGAGGGGACGTACTTCCTTTAGAAGGAGTCTTCCCTGGGTGAGGACATGTCCCTTCATGTTTTGCAATCAGTTTTCCAACCTCATTTCTTAGGTAAAGGAGATTCTAGGGGGTGATATTCATTGTATCCGTGGGGGTCACACTCTCCCTTTGTTTTGGGCCTACCTTCCTCCATCAAAGGATGGAAGGAAACGTGGTTTTGGGTCTAGGTGAGGTGGCAGGAGTATGAGGGAAACACTGTCCCCCACGTCAAAGTCTCAACCTTATACTCCGAAGCCAGTGAGTGTTGTTTTCATCTTTTTTTTTCTTCGTCTGGTTGGATCTGATGCTTAACGTTTCTTTGCTGTCTTGTATGGTCGGTTGAGCTCTTCGACTTCACTGAGAGTTACTAGGAAACTCTTGCTAGTATATACCATCGATCCTCCTCCTCGCAAGACTTTGACCGGCTAATTGTCTCAAGAAGATTTTTCGAAGAATTTTGTCTCATGGCTAAGAGAGATATAACATTTGTTCTTTTTGCACTCAGTCTCCAATTTATTTACCTTTTTTCTTCATTTGGTTAATTTTGACCTTATTGTTTTGCCTTTGTAGAAAACTTTGAGAAGAGGAGACACCCCACCCCGGACATGGCCACAATTCTCACTGCCACCTCCACTTTGGGTCATAAGGGCATGAAGCCCTCATCTGTTGGAGCAAAGTAGGTAAGAGACAAAATAGAGAGGGTCAGTAGGGAGGCTGGCAGTCAGGAGAAGAGTCGGCCTCCTCAAGTGGATAAGGAAAAAATGGTGGTTGTGGAGGAGTCTAAGAAAAAGCAGAGGTTATCTGCCACTGGAGTGGGCGGCTCCAACGACGTTCGCCTCATTCCAATGTCCCTCATGGGGAGAAGCTGATGGCAGCTTTAATTGCTACAGCCTCTGGGAGGGCAGAAGAGGCCACCTATCGTGGAACCCCAGAGGCAAGAACCTTCAAAAAAGGCTAAGTCCACCAGCGACTCTATAGCTTCAGAGGCTCCTTCGCGAAAGAGGCTCGCTGTTAGGACTAAAAATGAGGAGCTAGCTCTTAAAAGTCTGTCTCTGCTTCCTCTAGAAGTGTAAACTACCATAGTCACTTTTCATAAGTACTGGATAGGGAGGTGGCAAGATTTTGTGGAGACCAGCGACGTCGTGGACTTCTTCTCCACAATGGTGAGCAAAGTAGAGAGGGCTTTTGGTGTGGCCATAGAGGCTGAAGCACTCTTTAAAAACCTTCAATAAAAAAATAAATAATTTTCAAGTAAAGTCTCTCAAGCTAAGAAGGCTGCTAGCAAAGCCCAGGCTAAGGCGGAGACGTTGAAGAAGGAAAAAAACGGAGGAGTCTGTGAAGCTCACTTCTACCTTAGCAGAAATTGAGAATTTGAAGAAGGAGTTTCTACTATCTCAAAGTGAGGTGGCCTACTTAACAAAGCAAGTTGATGCTTCTGATGCCCACCAGAAGCTGGCAGCTGAGGCTTTAGAGAAGGCCAATAAAGAAAACTCATTGCTGAAGGGACAAGTGAAAAAGTTGAACTCCAAGGTGGGCGGTTTAAGTGAAGAAATAAAAACTGCCGGCATAAGGCCCAGTCTTCTGGTATCGATACTGAGAAACGGTTCCTCGCCAACTTCCACCTGACGGAGGCATACCAAAGTTTTGCTGAGTATTGGCAGATGTATGCCTATACTAATATGACGGAGTGGTTGGAGGTCAACATTCAACGCATCAACACTTCTAAGTTGAGGGCAGAATTTCTAGAGGAGGAGTTTGACCTAAGACTCCAGCAGAGGGAGGCCAAGTGATTGAGCTTGAGGACGATGCAACTTAACAAATAGCTAAAGGAGTGGCTCCCAATGAAATAATCCCTTTTGTGGCTTCTCCCCCCCACCTATTTAGAGTTTAGGTCTTCTCATGTGTGTGTGTGCGTGTGTATGTGTGTGTGTGTGTGTGTATATATATGTTTTAAGTGGCTTCAGCCTACCAAATGTAAATCTTTTTTATTTAATGAAAGTTACTTTCTCAACTCCTTTGCCTTTTTCAGTTTTTATACTTCTGCTGATTATGTACTGACTTGCTTGTTACTCTGGTTCGAACTTCTTATACTTTATGATGTTTAAAATTAAATAACAAGTAGCATTAGACTAAGAACTCTATCAGACTCATGATAACATCGAACTTATGTACAATATAATCAAATTGAAATTCTTCAACCACTTAGGACTTATAATAACAAACTCGTACTATGGACTTCATCAATTAAAATCATACTTGCAAATTTGTCTAAGTGTTAAGGGATCGTGCACCTTAACAAATTTCAGAACTTAAGCACATCAAACCCTAAAGGATGAAATTAAACTTATAGCATAGTATAAGTGTTAGGAGGTCGATTACCTTAACAATTTTCAGATCTTAAGCACATCAAATTTCAAAGGATGAAATCAAACTTACAACTTCGTGTAAGCATTAGGAGGTCGTTTACCTCAAAAAATTTCAGAACTTAAGCATATCAAACTTCAAAGGATGAAATCAAACTTACAACTTAGTATAAGCGTTAGGAAGTCGTTTACATCAACAAATTTCTGACTTTATTTATAATTTGCACAAGTATATGTAGTTCGCTTGCCTTTTATCCTTTTCTTGAGGATGGGGTAGAGTGGTTTGCCCATGTTGAGGCTTCCGTAACAGCTTTAGCTGTTAAATGCATGTACTATACTTAGCGAGTGCAGATGAGGTCCTTCTTGGGATCAAGCTCCTCGTCGAAGTGCCCACGCGTCTTTTCATAGGGACGGATCATCTATGAAGAGGCTTCCTCTTTGACTTGTGTCAATTGGAGATATTTTATTATTTTTAACTTGTGTAAATTTAATTTTTATATTGTGAAATTTGTTTCCTAAACATGGGGTTGAGAGGTTCGCTTATGCTGAGGCTTCCTTATCGACATTTGTTGTTAAGGGCATGTTTAACAATTCGTGAGTAGGAGGTGGTCCCTTTTTGGATCCAGCTCTTCGTCAAGGTACTCATGTTTTTCTGCATAGTCATGGTTCTCCTATGCAGAGGCCTTTCCCGGTGCTTTTCCCTCTTAGGAGATATTCTTTATATATGAACATATTTAATGAGAGTTGCTTTTATTAAATAAATTGTACATATAGGATATTTACACCATTATTAATAGGATTATGGTAGATGTTCTACATTCTAGGGGTGAGGCTATGCCTTTCCATTCACGCTTTCAATTTTGTAGGTTCTTGGTCGAACCTCTTCATTGATGCGGTAGGAGCCTTTCCAATTGGGTCCAAGGTTCCAGACCCATGTTCTTTAGAAGACATGAATACCCTACGAAACACCGTCTCATTTAAATGAAACGATCTCTTCTTTACTTTCACATTGTAATATCTTTTCATTTTCCGTTGATAGATGACCAACTTTGATTGAAGTCATCCCTTCTTTCTACAAGAACATCAAGTTCGAATCTTTGTACCTCATCATTAAATATTTCATTGAAATGGATTCGACGAAGAGACGGTAGACCCGCTTCTACTAAGCTCATAGCTTCGGCTCCATAAGCAATAGAAAACGGAGTTCTAGTGACAGTTTTACTTGTAGTCTTGATGGCCTAAATGACTTGAGGCAGTTCATCAACCCATGCCCCTTTGGAGATGTCTAACTTACTTTTCAATGTGTACTTGTTTGTTTTGTTGACAGCTTCAACTTGCCCATTTTCTTGAGGATGATGTGGGGAGGAAAAGTGCTCTTAATACCTAGCTCCTCACATAGACTCCTCACTTTCTTGTTGTCAAATTGTCGACCATTATCTGAGACAATAGAATGAGGGATCCTAAACCTACAAAATGATGTTTTCCACAAGAATTTGGAAGTGTTGGCCTCAGTAATTTTGGCAAGTGGTTCGACCTCTACCCATTCGGTGAAATAATCAATGGCGACAATTGCAAAGCTCGAATTTCCTCTCCCTTTGGGAAGAAGTCCTATGAGGTCAATCCTCCCTTTAGCAAATGGTCAGGGTTGGAGACGACACTTAGTTTTTGGGAGGGTTGCCTTTGAATAGTCGTGAAACGTTGGTATTTATTACATTTTCAGACAAATTTTTGTACATAATTTTTCAAGGTAGGCCAATAATATTCTTGCCTCAGTATTTTCTGCACTAAAGACCATCATCTGGTGTGATTTCCACATACTCCGTGAATTTTTCAGAGCACATAATTAGCTTGCTCTCCCCAAATGCATCGGAGTAAGGGTAATGAGAATCCACTTTTGTATAGCATGTCATCTTGGAAGATGAAGTATGCAGCTCATCTTCTGAGCTTCTGGGCCTCCTCTTCTTTAAGAGGGTAACACTTGATCTTTTAGGAAGGATATAATTGGTTTTATCCATAGATGAGTGTCGTCGACCCACAATACCACTTCACTAGTGGTAGTGGAGGGCTTGGGAAGATGCTCTATGAACACCACTTGGAATAGTCCTGAATCTTTATTGTCTGCCAATTTTGATAGGGGGTCGGGATGAATACTTTGTACGAGTGCAAATCTTTCAAAAGTGGGGATGATTTCCATAACCAATTTCAGGTATGCAGCCATATATTTATCTCTTGATAGGAAATTGCCATGTACCCGACTCACCACCAGCTGGGAATCGCTGCTGACGGTGAGTTTTCTCACTTGCATTTCTCTGGCTAGTCTGAGGCTAGCGAGGAGGGCTTCATACTCTATCGTAATATTGGTGGCCTTAAAACTGTACCTTACAACACAAATTAGCTTATGTCCTTTTGGGTTGATAAGGACTACGCTTGCTCTCGACCCTGCCTCTCCGAATGATCCGTCTACAAAAAGGCTCCACGTTGGCGGTTCGACATGTTCCATCTCCTTTTTCATTTTTGGAATAGGAGTGAATTTAGCCACAAAGTCTGCTAGAGCCAGTCCCCTGATGGAAACTCTTAGTTTGAATATGATGTTGAAGAAGCTCTTAGTTTGAATATGATGTTGAATTCACTAAGTTCTATAGACCACTTTAGTAGTCTCCCAGAGGCATCGGGTTTCTGCAGCACTTGCATGAGGGAGAAGTTAGTCAATACTTGGATAGTGTGAGCTTGGAAATACGGTTCCAATTTTCGAGAGGCTGTTACCAAGGAGAGGGCTAGCTTCTCCATGTCTGGGTAGCGAGTTTTTGCTGCCAAGAATGCCTTGCTCACGTAGTAGATGGGCAGCTAGTGATCATTTTCCTCTTTTATTAGGACTGAACTGATGGCATCAGTGGTTACTACCAAATACAACTGTAGTGGTTTGTTGGCCACAGGCTTGGAGAGAAGATGAGCATGTCCCAAGTGCTTCTTCATCTTTTGGAAGGCTTTCTCACACTTCTCTATCCATTGGAACTTACTTCCTCCTTTGATGATTTTGAAGAAAGGTAGGCATTTCTCCATCACATTGAAGATGAAGCGATTTAATGCAGCTACGCGTCCTATGCCTTTAAGCTTTTCACTAACATGTCGTCCACATAGATTTCCATGATTTTCCCAATCAAATTAGTGAACTTCTTAACAAGCCTTTGGTAGGTGGCCCCAACGTTTTTCAACTCGAAAGGCACGACCTTGTAACAATAAAAACCCTTGTCCGTGATGAAGGAAGAATGTTCCTCGTCCGCAGGAACATTGGGATCTGATTGTATCTGGAATATGTGTCCATGAATCTTAAAAGCTTGTGTCCGGTAGTTGAATCCACAAATTGGTCTATCATGGGGAGTGAAAAGCTATCCTTAGGGCAAGCTTGGTTTATGTTTGAGAAATCTACACAGACTCTCTATTTTCCATTGTGCTTCTTTACCAATACGGGGTTAGAAACCCACTTAGGATATATTGACTCGTAAATGAATTTGTTGTCGATCAATTTCTTAACTTCATCTTTAAGGGCTTCATATATCTCTGGGTTGAGAGTCCTTCTTTTTTTCCTATGTGTCGTGACCTTTTGGTCGATATTTAGGTGATTGCAAGTGATCTTAGGGTCTATGCTAACCACGTCTTCGTGTTTCCAACTAAAGACATCAAGATTTTTCAATAAGAAGCTTTTCAGCTCTTCCTTAGCTTTTATGGGCAAATTTTTTCCAACCTACAATTGCTTAGAAGAATCATATGGGTCTACTGAGAAGTTCTCCGGTTCCTTCATTGGTAATGTTTGAGGCTCGCAATCAATGATGCAAGGATCTAGTTCTTCCAAGCTAACTACACTCTCACCAGCTCTCCCTTCTTCAGGGATGGTAGGTTGTTTGTATGCAGCCTCTTCTTTAGAGGTGTGTATAACTATGTAGGTGTTCTCTCCTTCGGGAGCATCTTCCATTTCAGCGTCTTTCCCTTGTTCAGGGATGTCGTCCATATGGATATTCATAGTGATCATATTGATATTCATCGGCTCGGCTTTGTGTGGGGAGTTTGATAGTATTCCCTTGCGCTTCTCTAATCACCTCGGACCCTTGCAATTCCATTTTCATTGGAAACTTCATGCACAAATGATGAATGGAGGTGGCAGCTTAAAGTTCTTTCAAGGCTGCCCTCTCCAACACTATGTGGTAAGCAGGGCGGTTATCAACCACCAAATATTCCATGAAGTGATGAGCAGTCGTATGTACTTCCCTTATCTCTATTGCTAGAGAGATTTTATCCTTGGGATGATGCTATCTCCCGTGAAACCGTATAAGATGGAACTCATTGGGCTCAGTTCATGGTCAACTTTTATTTTGTCAAAGGCGGTTCAAAAAATGATGTTGACTGAGCTTCCATTTTCCACTAGCTTTCTCTTCAGGCCATTACGGGCCACAACTAATCTCACTACTAGAGCGCTACAATGTAGGTGTATATTCACTGCATCTTCTTGAGTAAATGTGATTGGTGGGATTATTCATTCAACAACAGTTCGGTTAACTATGAAACTTGTCATGGGATGATCTTTTGCCTCTCTAGTGTAATTTCTTTGTGAATTCCTAGACTCTCCTCTAATATAGGGGCCTCCAAAGGTCGTATCAATTTCCCTGATGGGCTCTTGGCCGTCAGTTGTTGGGGGCTTTGCCTTTGACTTTGTACGTCCTTAGGCCTTTCAACATCGTTATCCCTTCTTCTTGGGGATCACTCTGATTGGGGTACCTCGACTTAACATTCTCAAACTGTTGAGTTTGCCTAGGAGGGGCGTCTCTTTAGATGCGTCTGCCTCTTCCACGAGTCATATTCTAGGGATGTCTCGTAATGTCCCAGTAATCCTTCGTACGGTGATTATAGGAGTGATGATAGGTATAATAAATGGGGACTTCAACCCTATTTCTAGGTTCAGTGCCTTGCATTCTACCTTGAATAAGGTGGCCTTGATGCATTTCTGCCACATGGTTTACTTCCTCATAAGTTAAAGTAAGTATGACAGTGAGTGTCGTGGAGCAAGTTCTTGTCCATGATTGAGAGGGGTCTGGAGATACATTAAGTGAGACGTAGGACCTTTTCCTCTTTACATTTATATGGGAGAGCCCTTGACTGGTCCTGTCCATACGATATCTCAATTCTTCATTGATGATTTCGCACTTTATCATTTCCAGAAGAGCATCACACGTGATAGGATCTTTGATTTGCACATCTCTCCAAAAGAGAAAATTCATGTCCAAACCTTCATTCAGGGCAGTCAGAGCTTTCTTATCTGTTACTTGCACATAGTAGGTTATTTCGTCAGTGAAACGGGACAAGAAACCTTTTAGAGACTCGCCCTATTGTCGTCACATGTCTTGTAGGTATTGAATTGGTCTTTCACCTTCCTTACTGGTAGCAAAATGTTTTAGGAATGGATGCTTCCCTCTAGGAACCTGGTATACCGGATCTCTACCACTCCACTTAAAGTCAAGTGGAATGCTCTACACTTCATGGCTGGGTGGCCCATTTCGGATTCATATGAGTTTTGAAGCTGTTGAGATGTTTCGCAGAGTCACCTCTCCCATCGTATTTTGGAATTTTAGGGAGTGTGAAGTGGTTTAGCATAGGGACATTCCTTATGGCTTGAGAAAATGGTGAATGTTCATTGTCATCATCGAGGTCACATGACCTCTAGGCTCATCAAAGCCCTCATCATCCATGTGTTGAGCTTGCGGGAGTGAAGGGGAAGACTCAGCCTCACTTTTGGCCAGCTCTCTCGTCTCATGCCTATTTCTAGGGGAAGAAATTCGAGGTTTTTCATGGCGAGCTGGTTCTTCTTATCTTACGGACCAAAGAGGATCCTGCTGCCTATTTCTAGGTACAAGAAAGGGTCGGGTCTGCCTATTTCTAGGAAATCTTGGGCTCATCCTATCAAAGACACTTACTAAACTTTGAGGTAGGTCTTCTGGCTCATAATTTGAAGGAAAATTAAATTGGTCCTCACAAGGTCATTCTGAAGGATAGTTAGTTGAGGTGTCAACCCCAACTTTCATTTCTTGGGGGGCTTTCGTTCTGTTGTAGTAGTACCCTGCCATTTGGCTTTGGATTTATTCATCTTCCTGGTAGCATTGTAGCAAATCTTGGAATGCGTTTCCATGAGCTGCGTAGGGAGGAACTGGGTATCCTCCTTGCCCCTGCATGCTCATTAGTAACTCATGCATAGCCAAGTTCTGCTGAGTTATATTTCTCATGTTAATAGCCATAGTGATGACTTCTCTAGTGAGTCTAGCTGCTATCCTGCCCCCCACCCCTTAACCCATCACATCTGTGTTGTTGGTGAGGCCTTGGTACAGGCTGTGAGGGTTTCCTTTCTCCAGGGTATTCCTTTGTCCTTCGGGGTGCATTTTCCTTACTATTTGAACTCATATCGACAAACGCTTCTCATAATTAAATGTTCATTTTATTCAAGGATCAAATGAGCATGAGATTCACACGGTCACTCCTTAGTTTCCCAACCGTTCCTTCTTCAAGAACCCTTCTTCTTCAAGGTTTTAGGAAATTTCTTTCCACATTTTTCTTAATTGCTTTTCCCCACGAGATAATCGTGGTTAATTGTATGGCTTCCCACAGATGGCTTCAATCTGTTAACCCCAAAAAAAGAGTCAACAAATACCGGGCCCACTCTCGCCAAGTAGAATCAATTCCGACGCGTTTCTACCAGAGAAACAGTAAGAAATGAGGCAGACTTAGACGTGGAAAGTGCTTCAGGGCGAGATACAAAGATGGTCAAGCTCCGACGGGTAAAAGAAAGGCGATCACATGAACAATGATCACTGAATGAGGATGAGACTACAACCAAAGACCTTGCTAGAATATGTGGAAGGATAGAAAAATCAAAGTATCTTATAGATTATGAGACTACTGACTTATGCAATTTTTTTCTACTATGTGTAAAATGAAAATACAATTGATTGTAAGAAATTTTGTCATATCTCTCCTTGATTCCATATTTTCCGAGTTTAATACATGAGAGGATAATCCCCTTAACTCTTATTTTTCCCCACCCTTTTTAAATTACAAAGAAGATATATTTATACTGCCTTAGCCGATGTCGTGTCCATTGGATCAAAACCACGTAACCTCATCTCCTTAGTTGAGGCCTCACATTATTTGTCTATTCATACAATTAATACATTGATAAGGGGTCAGCCACCCTACAAAATGGGCTGACACCCTGACACTTTTTATTACAAATGTTACATCAATCACTTCTAAATGATACTCAAATAACTTGCAAGAATTGATGTCGGCTTAGGAGCTTAAGTTAAATAGAGAGCCTCGGATCTGGTCCTCTGAGTAAGAGCTTCAGCTTTTTCTTTGTTTCGTCCAAGCAGTGTCCTATCCTAAGTACATTACTTCGGTGGTGAGGCAGTGCCTTAGCAATTTTCACCACTTCACTTGTGTTTTGATCTGTTGGACGTCTGCTGACTTTTTGTTTATGTGGATTTCTATGTGGCGACTTTGACTTTGAGCCTCATTAACGAGGGGTAACAACTTCTAATAAGGATGACATCAAGCTCAAACAAATTGTTAACTGAAGTTGCTCATAGATCCCTCCGATCCTATCAAAAGCTCATTATAAATCAGGCACTACTCGATGCCATCATGCCATCACGTTTGACCCATAGTTTTCCTAGAAAATGAAATTGAATTGTTGTCTCCTTGATGGAAAGCTTCCTAAATCCTTATGCAAGCTTTCTATAACACTACTTCCCAAAACTCAATTGCTAAGGATATTTTCTCGACTCACGAACTTGCTACTATTATGGTCAATTATTAACTTCATGTCAAGCTAAACTCTTCGCTCCTTTTCTAATGGTAGTCATGAACATTAGTTCATGATAAGTTGTGATTGTGGTACGAGGACCCGAGCTAGTTTATGCACATTTTCTCAAAATCTTTAATATTAATTATTGTTGATGACTAAAATTGACATTATAATTATAGATCAACGTAAGAGAATTTGAATAGAGCAACATTATTTGTTTTTGGAATAGTGTAATAAGAACCTTTTTTTTTCTTTGAGTCATATTTTATAATCTAGTACAAAGAAAATACTTAGTTCTCGAGCTTTTTGTTTCAATATATAGGCTTCAAGACAAGAGTTTGTTGTCCTTTGTCTTGTAAAGCTACATTATGTCCTTGGGTTTGTGTGTCATTGCCTTGCTTGAATAGATTTCATTAATAGAGAAGTTCGACTAGATCAGACCATCATGACACTTAGGTCATTACATGACTACAACGTATACAATTATTAGTTTTTCTAATTGGTGAATGTGATGGTACTGATGTCAAAGGTGACACATTCCTATCTTTGATTCGTTGTTATGGGATGTGCTGATGTCATGGGGAACATTCGTTCAGTTTACTTATGATGATGTTCCAGATGACACCGACCTTTAGCCGTACTAACTAGATGAGTCATAAGTTTCGACCTCATTTCACAATCAAAGGTTTTTGATAACTAAGCTTCTTTTATCACGTTGAAGTGGGACCAAGGTGGCCTTTTAAGATCATACACCAACAATTATATCTATAGTTCCATCCAAAATTAAGACATATATAATTGATATAATAATCACAACTAAAAGCATCTTTAAGAGACTCTAAATACAAGATTTTCTATATTTAAAGAGTTAATATTTAAATATAAGCTTTAAGAGACTTTGTATTTTAACCTTTATGAAATAAAGAGTGGACTTAGCTCTCCAAATTCTTATTTTATAATGATTATATTTAATAAATTATAGAAATCAATACTCCACTTCTTAAATCATTATATTTAAATTAACTAGTCATTGGCAAATAAAAAAGGAGAAATTTGCAACAGAGATTTCAAACCTTTCAAAAGTGTGTTGTGTAGTCCTATAGATTTAAATCTTAGTGGCTATGTCCCAAATAGTATATGAAGGACATTTGGGTAATTTCCATCAAAAGATGCATTTTTTTTCCTTTTTATCAAAATCTCATCATTTGACTTGCATTTTCTATTATATAGATTTTGACTTAATAAATTTTGATTGTGGATTCAAGTGCTCCAAGACACAAATTCTATTAAACTGGATATAAATTTCTCAAATTACAAATTAATGTGCCTCAATTTAGTATAATGTTAGTGTTTATCTTCAAATATTTGCTACTATTTGGCCCATTTTTCAAAAAATCATTTTTTTAAAAATCATTTTCAATCAAATATTTCATGGGATCTACAATCTTTATCAATTTTTATAAAAAACAAATTACTTAAAATTTTATTTTAATCCAAACAAATAGGAGTTTTTAATATAGTATAAGAAAATTTCTAAAAACTCTATTTTTAAAAAGCATATTTTGCAATTTGGAGAGCGTCATAAATTTAGAGAGTAAAAATTTTTAGATACTCTAATAGTCTCTTTAACTTTGACACTTATTTATTATTTTTTTCGTATATTTTATTTTCATTAACTTCCCTTCAAATCTTTGTATTCTTTTCCTCCATTTTCTTTGTATATACTATTGGGACAATATATGGTGCATTGAAAATTAAAATATTTTGAATACATATTGATATTAGTGGCATCAATAATTGGCCACGATGGCCAACATGTTCAAGAATATTCAATAGGCCATCTACGTAGTGCATCCCATGCAGGGCTGTCTACCGCGACAAGGCCCTCACTTGAGTGATGAGTCGTCTATTGTTATGAGGCCCTCTACATCCACGCCGGGTTATCGACCACTACAAGACCCTCTACATTCATTATGAGCCCCTTCACGACTACGAGGCCAACACAAAATTCAACCATAAAAAAAGTCATGACTTGGGTGGGAATTGATTAACGGTTATCATGGACACAACCAACCGCTGGATAGGTGGATGTCCTTCATTCAAGACGTGGGAGTGGTAGGAGATGCTACATGGGACACGTGGCACAATAACCGCCCAATAGTTACATGGCTCCGTCACCTATAAATACTCCTAAGGCAAGACATGTATGGATCTGAAAAATTTCGGCCATTTGAATTCACATTTTATCTTTCCTTTTTAAGTTTACATTCACAAATCCTATACTAATTCTCACGCGCGGAGGTAAAACGGTAGAAAAAGCCCCAACCTTATTTTTCAGGTAATATTTGTTTATTGGAGTAGTAAAAATGCCTTGCGCCATTAGGAGGACACGAGGGTTTGTTTCATAACCTTTTCATTGTCACTGTCAATGGGAAACCACTAAACATAAGAGCTATGTCAAGAAGACAAATCGGAGTGAAACTCGCATGGTCGGGAATACAGCGGAGACGGAGTCGGAGTCTATTGCGACGGGTCACAATCTGCCACCATTGCCACAATATATGACGCAGAGCCAATTTAGTGCTCGGCGACTCAGTCCCTTCTACAAAGTCAATATCAAAGGGCTATAGTCCCACCATAGAACCCGCCAGAGACCGAGCTCAGCAACCACCACAAGAGGCATCGGCGTTTGTCTCAGCGACTATTCAACTAGCATAAGAGATTTGAGGGCTACAGGGGTCGTAGTTCCGTAGTTCTCATAACCTGTAGTATATTTAGAATGAAAGATGGAGGAAATGATGACCCAGAAGATAGATGATGCATTATCCAAGATGAAGGATATGAGGAGGCAAATGATTTTGGAAGAAGCACCTAGGATCATGGTAGTTCCTCTTCCAAAAGGCTTTAAATAACATATTATAGAGGCATATGATAGAGTCACAGATCCGCTTGACCACCTGTAAATTTTCGTTGATTTAATGAGACTCTATACAGCCCCAGATCCAGTGATGTGCCGATCTTTTTCCCCAACACTAAGAAAAAAGGTTAGAGACTGGCTAGGTTTAGATGGGCAACACTTGGTATAAAGGACCTTCAGATGTCAGTAGTGGTTACAACGCTGATGAATGGGAAGCAAAATCGGGCCTTTAAGATATCACTCTCCAAAACCCCCAGAATCGATGCGTGAATTGCTAAAAAATGGAGATAAGTAAGTTGATACAGAGGAACCAAAGAAAGTCACGAAAAATCTCAAAGAGGGATGGGAGGTGGAAGCTCATAAGCAAAAGTTGAGTGACAATCGAAAACCTACGGATAAAAGCAGGTCAAAGAATGAGCGTGTGAGCAAGGGGTATGCTTAGGATCGATCCATCAAGTAAAGGCAAGAGGAGGTCAAGGCCTTAACCCCTTTGAAAACCCTGTGCGCAAAGTTGTTGATAGAAATACTAGACATGAAGGTGCTCGAATGGCGAAGTTTCTTGAATCTTTAAAGTAGACATTACAACAAGATATAGCTTGGCCAAGCAATTGGTGCTGGCATTGGTAGTTGCGGTCATGAAATGAGGCCATAGTTCCTATCTCGCACGGTACAAGTGATGACTGATTAGTTGATTAAGTAGATTATACATCGACTAGAAACCTTGGGAAGATTGTTGAAATGAGCAGTAGAGTTGAGTGAGTTTGATATCGAGTTCAAACTAAGAATATTTATCGAGGCACTGGCTTTGGATGACTTTATAGCGGAGCTTACCATCCCGCCTGAGCAACCTGCAGGATAGAAGGCATATTGGAAAATTTTTGTAGATGGGTCCTCAAATGACGAAGGGTTTGGAGTAGGGATTATAATGATAAGATCAGACGTCGAAGAGTTGGAATATTCACTACGCTTCGAATTCCTAGCTACAAAAAATGAAGCCAAGCATGAACCAGTGATCACAGGCTTGGGCTTGTCAGCTAGACTGTAGGTGTTCTCGATTGAGATTTGCAGCGATTCTCAGTTGATAGTTAGACAGGTGATGGAGGATTTCGAAGCGAAGGACAGAAGGATGGTAGCGTACATGATGAAAGTAAAAGACTTGCGAAGAAGGTTTACAAATTTCAAGATAACCAAGGTCCCCTAGAAAGATAATGAGCGAGCAGACACATTAGCCAGACTTTCATCCGCTAACTCGAAGAATTTACCTCGCATAGCAAGCGTGCAAGTCCTATGACAACCTAGCATTCAGCACATGATCGATGTTGCAAACATAGAACATGAAAAAAGTTGGATGGATGGACCTCTTGATCGAATATCTTACAGAAGACAAGGTGCCAGAAAACAGTCTCGAGGCAAAATGACTAAGGGCTCGAACATCTTTGTTAACATCATCGATGGACAACTTTATAAGCGAGGTTGCACCATGCCAAACTTAAAGTGTTTACTACCAACAAAGGTACGAAAAGTGCTATTTGAGGTGCATGTGGGAATTTGCGACAACCATCAAAGGACGATCGCCCTTACGTTCAAAATCCTACTGTAGCGACCGAGAAAAAAAATTTTATATTTCGTTTTAAAAGAAATTTTCTTGTAGAAATCGAAATTAATTTAATTATATTATTTCGTCGCTACGACCCTTCCTAAGAATTTAAATTAAAGTTTTGGTCACGGTAGTAAAGTTTCGAGCACTTGTGCATATAATTTTTGTAAGCTGGCAAATTGCTAGTAAATGAAAATTCTGTTATTATTTTATTTTGACGACACTCACTATTTTAATTGTTGCATACATGCTTAGTGCTTAAATCTTAAAAATATTAGTTAAACCGATTATATTGTACCAA
>CAIGRP010085769.1:0-49751 GCA_903798385.1 Fraxinus cuspidata | reverse complement strand
TTATAACAAAATCAATTTTTTTTTTAACTAACTCTTAAACAAATTCATTTCCTCCAAAATTAATAATTATATTATACTATATTACTACTCCTACCTCCTCAATACTTCATACTATTCACAACGCTAACAATACCTTCGAAATACTACAACCCGTACATTGTACGAGTAGACAACTAGTAATACAAATAATAGAGTATAATTTCCTTTAGGGATTGGTGTCACAAAATCTGGCTAAAATCAAACATTGGTAATAGTATTTTTTTTGGACAATTTTAATGTTTATGTCAGACATAACGTTTCTTTTGACCATTTAACTTCCATATTGCTTTATAAAAAATAAAAAAGTTGAACCCCAACTTTAATGGTCCTCCACTATTCCGCCTCTAGAGCATTGTGGATTAGGTAAATCGCGGGACGTGCCTCAGCAGATCAATGTAAAAGAGCTGCCAACTAGTGCCCATAAAGAGTCAAATTTCATACCTTGTAAGATGCAGGAATTGAAACTTCAAACTGCGGCTGCCAGCTCAACAAAGATTACCCCACTCATGTCCTTTGCACCACTGAGCTATACCCCGAGGAGACATGTTGCTTCATCATCATTTACACAAACACTTTGCACAACTGAGCTATGCCCCGGGGAGGCATATTGCTTTATCATCATTTACACAAATGGAGGTTGGAGATTCCACGTAGATAATTTATAACAGACAATATTAGAGGGTTATTTTTGAACCACTTTAAGAAGGAAAAAATGGATTTTTTTCTTGCTGGAAGATTCAATTTTATTTAAATATAGAGAAAATGAGTCATGTAGATATTAAGAAAATGTAAGTACATTGTTACATGACCAATTTAGTTTAGTTAAATATTGAATGAAAGAGAATTCCTACCTACGGGTTGTGCTACAAGTACAAGAATAATCCCCTCCCTAGAAGGCTTTTACTAAAAGCTACTGTTTTTCAAACAGTGCCGATGCTTCTATACTCTATAGATATCCAAGGAACTAACAAAATAGATACTTCACCAAAATAGAATATAGACAGTTAACGTGGCATTACTATTATTATAGAAAAATTAATAAATTAATACCAAGACAAGGTGCAATCTAAATTAATATATAATATAACATGGCTTGAACATTCGAAACAAACAAGATGATGTGCCCATTTGACAATGCTTTTAAGATTAAGAAATTGATTTTTAATATGATTAGATAATGTTTTGAAAGGACTTTGTCAGGTTAAAAGAAATTTTAAAGGAAATCGACTTCCTACTACAAGAAATAGAAGAAAAAATAAAAATTCTATCCAACGGGCCGAAGCATAGCAATTGATACACAATTTTAATAAATGCTTGGTGACTACTAGTGTATTTTAACCCTAATAATTAAAAAATATGGACGATCAAGCTCAGTTTTGTGGGATATATTCCTTGATTATTCCATTGATAGTGAATGTAGATTTCTAAAAAAAACGTTAAAATTATTAGTGCACAAGGAATATCAGTTAGCGATCGATCAAATCGATCCCATTTCAATGTCCAACAGCCGGCCGCACCTAAGTCCATACTTCCTCTATCATGATTAGATACAACAGAAGAAATTTCAGTGTTGATATCAGTGCATGTGCCAGTCTCTTGTGAGACACTGACCATTTCTTTCTGATTTTTGGAGTTCTGAATCATGTTTTGGCCATAATTTCCAAGTAAAGTCCTCAGAATTGAGGGAGGTGGAATTGAAATTGTCCCCAAGATAAAGTAGAATTAACGGAATAAGTATTCATTGGATTAGCAGAGGAAGGGTGTAAAACGTCGTCGAAACAAGGAATCACATCTTCTTGATTCATTTCAGCAACGACTGGATTGAAGAAGCAGTGCACGTGACTGGATTCAGATACAAATGGCGATGAGTCCATTAAAGATGGCAGGGTTGAAGGAGCCAACTCATTGAATGCATCCCTTTTCATACTGGAGCATTTGTGAAATACTCTGCAAATCACCCAATCATTCTGCAAGAAAATCTAAGTCAATTCATCAGGATCATATATCAAATCTTGAGATAAAACAGAGAATGAGCCGTACCTTGGGTGCTTTTGGGAGGTTGTGGATAGAGAATTTCCCTCTAATCTGTACTCATGAGCAATCCAATTCGATTTTTCGCCCTTTGGAGCTCTCCCCTTGTAGAAAACTAAGGTTTTCTTCATTCCAACAAGTATTTTTCCTCTGAAAATTTCTTTATCTTTTCCAGTGGCTTTCCAATAACCAGCAGCAGTAGCCCTGTTTGTCCTAAGACCAGTG
This sequence comes from Fraxinus cuspidata, assembly GCA_903798385.1. Classification (NCBI taxonomy): domain Eukaryota; kingdom Viridiplantae; phylum Streptophyta; class Magnoliopsida; order Lamiales; family Oleaceae; genus Fraxinus; species Fraxinus cuspidata. The sequence goes on along the minus strand of CAIGRP010085769.1, from coordinate 47,456 downwards.
GGATACTTCTTGTCTCTTACACAGAAAAAGTACCATTCTTTTTCTCCCATTTTTGCTCTCCCTTTAACAAAATAAATACAAAAAAATTAAAACCCATAAAATGAAAAATACAAAAACAGAAGAGTTTAAACAACATACGTGGCAAATCCCATGGCTCGATCTTGTTAATATCCACCTCTGTTATGGCTATAGCAGAGAAATTGTTATCAAGAATTTTCTTTGATAAATAATGAGTGATCAGTTCTTCATCTATGGGGTGAAATCTAAATCCAGGAGGTAATTCCATTTGATCCTCCCTTTTCACAACTCCAGGATTTTTCTCCATTTCATCTTGATTCGAACACTTCTTGTAAATGGCTCTTCTATTGAAAACACCCTATTGTGTAGTCAATGGACGATAGGTGAATATGATGTAGTTGACTAAGTAAGATATCGATGAATTTTTAATAAATTATTGCCTAAAAGTTCCAACTTTCAGAAATCAATATAAAAACTGGATTAAGAGAAAAGTCATGAAGAAGTTGGATAGAAATGGCAAAATTTTAATGGAGAAAAAGAGAGAGAGAAGCCATGGAACTGAAGTCTGAGAGAATTTATGACAAAAGGACGGCATATGAGCAACATAATTGCATGGGAGTTTTGTTGTTTCTACAGGCTAACCCCTCACAATAGGGGTGCCCACTCCAAATAAAAAAACTATGGATCCTCCTATTGTAAGGGGAGCTTCACACCAACCTCGGTGTACACATAACAAAACTCATTCCATAAATACTTGATGTTTCGGGGTGAAAGAAACATGTTTTCTCAGCAATCTAATAGGTTGTTTTTAGGTTAGAATAAATCCATCCTCTAAATTTGACCAAATGCATCTAATTTCGATATTATTACTCTACACTGCTTAGGTCGAGTGAATTGAATTTAAAATCTTGTTTATTGCATTTTTAAGAACAATTTAATACAGCATACAATATGTACTGGCTATTTCAATTGAAATTGGAGAAATTGCTCATTTTATCGTTTTCAGCTTTTCATCCAAAAATGTTTAAGCGTGCTAGCACACACATACAAAAAGACAATGACTATTCAAGGAAAGTTTGTATCAATTCAGTTTGCTCGAATTGACGATTGAATTGGCCTAGTAAAGATTTGAGTTGATCTAATTGGCACGATCAATATAAGAACAAAGTTATACGTAAAATACAATATCAAGAACAATTTTCAAGAAATCGTATCCCAGTTAACCCGTTGCCATGCAATTTTATTCAAGTCCAAATTTGTCCTTCCCACATTAAACAAAGAGTTTCATTGAGCAACTTTAGCACTTGTTTTTCTGTTACAAAAATAGTTCAAATTTTCAATAATTATTTTCAACTAATAGACAAATATATCCAACACGCATTAATTAACGTTGTTTAAGAAATACTCGATTTTGTTAAGGATTCTTTGGATAAATGCATCCTGTGCTTTTTTGAGTCTTTGACATAATTAAGTGTATTCCCCAAATTGCCCTCCTTACCCAAAATCACATGGTATTTGAAAACAGCTGCCTGCGAGGATAAAAGTTATATTGCAAAAGGTTTTGATAAGCCGCATTTTAATTGCAATGAATGTTTTAAATTTTTGCTCGTTTAAAATATATATCTTCAATTTCTTTGTAAGAATCTGATTCCTTAAAATTCAGTTTTTTGATACCTCAGCCACTGGATAAAATCGGCTGCAAGAGGAGTTGTTTTGTTGCAAGTTTGATCAACTATTTTCTGGTGGAATCTTCAACTATATGGTGCCTTAATTAGTTAGATAGTTAATAACTAATTTTGATATCTCTTCATGTCTATAAATAGCTGCATTGGTTGTATGAAATGATAGGAGCTCGAGAGTGAAATTTTTTTTGTAATTCTGTAGTAGGAAGTGTAGATTGGAGAGGAACTAATCTGAAAATTCTTCCACTGAATCATGGTGAATGAATGTAAAACCTTGGGAATAAAAGACTGAGGTACTTTCCTGTCTCACCTCTATTCTTCATTTTTCTTTCCTCTTGGTTTTATTTTCTACTGTGTTGATTTCTGTTTATGTTGTCTTGTATCTGTTTGTTTCTACATCAATTCTGTTGGTGCAAATGAACTTCCTGAAATTCTGTAATAATTTCATACTTAAAGGAAGTCTTTCAGATCCAACAATTGGTATCAGAGCTGGACCTTGACAACCTGAAAAAAGGGCTGCAAATCAAGCCTGAAATTTTGTTGTTTTCCTCTTCTTCCTAACTAGCTGCTCACATCATTTGTGAAGAAAGATTCCTGGCTAGAATCTTAATCACATCATGTCAACATCCAAGTTTGAATTGGAAAAGTTTGATGGTAAGAATGATTTCAACCTATGGAGGGAGAAGATGATGGTACACCTTGGCAATCTGGGATTGGAAGAAGCTTTGAAAGAAAAAATCTGAAATCGAGGCTTCAAAACATGCTGACACCTTGAAGAAGGCAAGAAATACCATCATCCTTAGCCTCTCTGATACGGTTTTAAGGAAAGGTTATTAAGGAGAAGACAGCCTTTGAAATGTGGAGTAAACAAGAGGAGCTTTACCTGACTTAAGCTTTGCCAAACCGAATCTATTTGAAGCATAAGTTCTACAATTTCAAGATGGATGAATCCAAGTCAATTGATGACAAAATTGATGAGTTCACAAAGTTGGTTTCAGATTTGGAAAATCTTGAAATTGAGACTGAGGAAGAAGATCAAGCAATTTTCTTGTTAAATTCATTGCCACTAGCATATGATCATCTAAGAGACACCATCAAATATAGCAAGGAATCTTTGACCCTCAAAGAACTTGCTGCAACAGCCTACTCAAAGGAATTGGATATGAAGTTGAATGGAAATCATGCCAAGATAACTGGAGAAGTGTTGAGTGTGCAAGGAAGGAAAGAAAAGAAAGTGTGCTGGATTTGTCATCAAGAATGACACTTTAGGAAGCATTGCCCACAAAGAAACAAGAGGTGGTTGAAGAAAGAGAACAACAAGCAAGACAGAGACTGTGCAAATGCGTTTGGAGATTGTGAAGAGGTTGAAGTCCTTGCTACAACAAGAGCAAGCCACAGCAAGGTTTGGATAATAGACTGGGTTGTCCATTTCATATGACACCAAGAAATGTATTTTTCATTGATTACAAACTGGTTGATGATAGCAAAGTGCTATTGGCAATTAACAACACATGTGAAGTGTTGGTGTTGGCTCTATCAAGATAAAAACGTAGGATGGATCTTTAAAAGTTCTAGGTAGAGTGAGGCATGTACCAGGACTGAATTCACTTGGAGCACTTGACAAATCCGATTGTGTGTACAAAGCTCAAGGTGGAGTGTTAAATGTAATGGAAAATTATGTGGTGATCATGAAGGGAGTCCTACAACAAGGCATCTATATCTTGTAAGGTTGTGAAGTTGAGGTTGGAACTTCAAGGAATCAATGTAGAGATTGTAAGAATCTGATTTCTTAAAATTCAATTTTTTGATACCTCAGCCATCGGATAAAATCGGCTGCAAGAGGAGTTGTTTTGTTGCTAGTTTGATCAACTGTTTTCTAGTGGAATCTTCAACTATATGGAGCCTTAGTTAGTTAGGTAATTAAAAATTAATTTTGATACATCTTCATGTCTATAAATAGCTGCATTGGTTGTATGAATGATAGGAGCTCGAGAGTGAAAAAAAATTATGTAATTCTGTAGTAGGAAGTGTAGATTGGAGAGGAACTAATCTGAAAATTCTTCCACCGATTCATGGTGAATGAATGTAAAGTCTTGGGAATAAAAGGCTGAGGAAGTTACCTTCCTATCTCACATTTGTTCTTCATTTTTCTTTCCTACTGGTTTTATTTTCTGTTGTGTTGATTTTGTGTCTATTGGTTTCTGCTGTCTTGTATCCGTTTGCTTCTACATCAATTCTGCTGGTGCAAATGAACTCTGTATTAATTTCGAACTTAAAGGAAGTCTTTCAGCCCCAACATTCTTCTTTACATTTTTATCTTCAATCTTTTAGTAAATACACATTTTGTCTCTAATGATAGTTTACACTTACAAAATTAGTTAGGAGGGTATAAGTAGACTTACTTTTCTATTTTAAATAAACAAAATAAATAATAAGTACAATATTTTGATAAAGTATTTGCTCGTTATTTCAATGCACGTAGAACAAAATCATCATCAAAGATTGAATTCGAATTTAGTTAAAAGTCAATGAAAAGAACAACGAAAAGAGTTGGGCAGAAAACAAAAATTGTGGTGCAAATAGTAAAGGATACTCTGGTGTGAATCTCCCATTTCTAATATATCATTAAAAAAGAAACTCAATATCTTCAAGTTTTTAGTGTACAACTTTCTTACTCAAATCAAACCTCTTTGACTACGCACGTTCTAAATTCTCATATCCTACGGAAAAAAATTGATCTATCAAACATCATTCTTTTCCTCCCCAACCTTTTTCTTTTTTCTGATTAATTCATTTGTTTGTTTCCTTGTTTTTTCGAGTCCTTTACCAAGTTTATATACTTCAACTAGATAATTTTTATAGGAAAATTTCCCTAATTTATTTCAGGGTAGCAAGTTGGTCCCCAAGATGTTAAAAAAAAAAAAAAATATTGCTCCTCAACTTTTCATTATTTCCATCCATGCCCAAGTGACGGAAACCGTCCAAGTCTATGTTAAATTGTCACGCGGCCCATATATGTTCATATCAGAATTGGGAATGAAAAAATGCTAGCAAGTTTGGTTCAATCAGGGACAAATTCAGGAGATTTTAGTAATTATATATAGGCTCAACTTTGTGTACAAAGGAAGGGGGGATACAAATGGTTTTCTTATCCATTTCCTCCCTAAAATACTTCAACAACAAAGAATCCCATCTGACCAATGGCTGAAACTGTAATGAGTTTCTCAGTTTTCAAATCTCATATCCAAACAACAAAACTAGAATTCAATTCATTTTCAAGAACGGTAATCATATTGTAATTTCCTTTGTTTTTGTTTACGTATTGTTTCATAAAATGGTTTATAATCTAACTACAATGTTGTTTTTTTCCAGCTTAGGCAATGTCCAAGTTCAAGATTTGACTGGCAACAGGCATCTGGTAAGTACGTTTCGTAAAACTAAAATTTGACTTCTTTTTCTTGCTTAACATGGTCCGTGTTATTTGAGTAGAAAATTTACAGAGAGATTCGACAGTTAAAGTGAATGCTATACCAGATTGGCCATTGATGGCTGTTTTAGTTGAGCATATGGAAGGGCAGAGAGACCTCATTACCCACAAGTCAATTTGGCACCTTAGCGATGAGGCCATGAAGAATGTTTGTGAGTTCATAATCATTAAGGCATTGTTTGGTAAACAGTAATGGACAACACTAACTTTTAACTTATTATCTTATCCGATACTATTCAGTGTTGACCCGTCTAATATACCAGACATGCCATACCTAATTTTCAATCTTCTTTTATTCAACTACTAATTATTTTCACTTAACAATAGAGACACATTGTATATCATGTTCACTTGTTGGGGATGCTGTTTCTTTGGTTCCACGAAAGTAAGTGCTATACAAATGTTTCTTATTTTCTGAAAGATTTCATTAAAAATCAGTCGATTTCTTGAATTCTTTGTTACAATTCACTGCATGTGGTTAGGATCCCTACTATGATTCAGAAGCGTACAGAAAAGATGGAGGAGACGGCACTGGACATTGGGTCTATGAAAAGGTACAATGTTTCCTAGTGCACCTATAATCTTGCCTCTGAAATTGTCTGATCTTCAAGCCTAGGTTGAGTATATCAAATGCTAACATGTATTGCACTAAAAAGGTCGTCATATAACCAAAAATAAATAATGCTACAAAAGTTTGTCCCGAATACACGTCTAAAATTATGTCTAGTTAACATGGAAAGGAAATAGCAAACGTTGTCAAGAAAATCATCTATAATCATTGGAGATCCGTCTATTCTTTAGACATTACTATCACGTAAATCAAAAGACTTTTATTTAAATAACATCTAGATTGTAATATATGAAATGCATTGAAAATGCTAATGCATCTATAACAAGACGTATCTCTTGGTGTGTAACAATGTTATCTAATCTTTCGCTACTATACTACTGTTTTTCATTAGTCACGTGAGCAAGTTACCTAATTACAACCATGTCCGGGTACAATAACTCAATTGTAAAAATGTTTGATTTCAATGACTTAACTAGAACAAGAAAAAAAATTGAGCAATATGAATTTTCACTAAAAATTGATAACCTCCCGTGCATGCTTAATCCGCAATAAAGTACAACAAGATAGTAAAGTGGGCATTCAAGCAAAAAGTATACATAATTTATGCTTAGTTCAAGAAATGAAAGAGTTCTGAAAAATACTACTACTTCTAACTCTACGTGCAAGTTTGTTAACATATTGTCCATTGCTATCTAATTATGCCGCAGCAAGAAGACATCGAAGAATTAGGTAGAGCAGAGTTGTTGCGCGAGGAGCTAATCGAAGAAATAGAGACTTCGAGAGTTGGAAGAAGCTGGCAAGAAAGAAGAGCTCGTTAAGTGAATTAATTCTACTTTCTTTAGATGATCAAATTTGTACATCTTTACAAAAATTTATATCATGCATCTGTCAGTACCATAAAAGATGTGTAGAACCGAGATGGATTAAATGTGCATAATTAAAAATTAAAATTTGACTGATTTACAATGTAATTTATGCCTCGAGTCAATCGAGCAATTTTTTGTGATTTCGTTCTTTGCACAAACGTTGAGTAATGAGAGCAATCTTTATCCGTTAAATTCCAGTGGCGATTGTATTACACACAATTTGAAATCTTGCTAACTTCTCAATAGCACTCCGATGTCAATGGATTTATCTAACAGCTATTCGGTGTCATCATCCACTCAATACAAAACTATTTGTTACTTGTTTTTGCATATTGAGAAATTGGTAAATATCGTCTCTATTGGTTTTAAATTTGACATTTAGACCCTCGGATCGATATTAATTTGTACAAAACATCCACGTGATATATTTCCTCCATTGAAGTCTTTAAAATAAAGAATTTATCTTCATATTCAAATAAACAAAAAAAACCCCCCCAAGATAAAGAAATGATTGCAACAAGAATTCTAAATCTTTTTCAGAAAGTGCCACCGCCACCTCCCCTCCTCTTCACCTTCCACGCCACCAAAGAGGCGACTAATACACTGGACATTAGGGTGGGAAGAACCCCTGAGGCATAGAGCTCCGTGTATGTTTGAAAGCTAAAGATTCTCTACAAAATTAAAATTATGAGGACGATTTTAACAATGAAGACACAGCACACAGACGACAAATGACATCAATGGTTTGCACCAATAATCCTCGCATGTCAAAATGCACCTTCATAAAGTATGCCTTCATTGTGAGTGAGAATTAATTTCATCTGATGCTATTGGAGCCCAAGTGGAAACTAGGCTTCTACAAAGAGCACCATTCATATCTCCGTTCTTTATTAAGTAATCATCAGGCATTACCTAGTTTCTGACAAAAAAAAAAAAAGACACAACTTTTTAAGAACAGGGCAGATAAACACAAAAATATAAACAATTTTAACCTAAACAAGTGGATATAAATAAGCACCATGCTAGGGGGAACGCTCTGATGCCAAATCCGAGGACCTCAAGGCTTCCCAGGCCACAGTACAACTACCGAGCAACCAAGGTAAATGCTATGAATCCATGCTAGGGGGAACGCTCTGATGCCAAATCCGAGGACCTCAAGGCTTCCCAGGCCACAGTACAACTACCGAGCAACCAAGGTAAATGCTATGAATCCATGTGCATCAAACCACTATCCAAATGAGGCAAGAGTCTCTACCAGCAAAATCCCACAAATGTATCAATAAAATACACTAACAAAATCCCATAAATAGGCCATCGTACAACTAATAATGGAGTTTTGAACAAACAATTTGGGATTATTCTTTTCGTGTTTCAATTTATGTTTTTAGTTTTGAATTTATTTTCAATTTTGTATTTTGAATTTCCATTTTGAGATGGTTGAAAACATGCTTTGAAAAATAAAAATCCCAAAATTCAAATTATAACTGAAAACACCCAAAACGATCGTTTTGAGTTTTCTTTGTAAGTTTGAAAATAGAAAAGAGAACGCATTTTTCAATATTTTGAAAAATTGAAAACAGAAAACAATTTGAAAACGACAAAAAGATCGTGACCTTAATTTCTAAAGAAAACTTCCTCCATATCGAATACCAAAATTTGGATATGAAAATACAAAAATTTCAAGTAGGAAAAATCCTTTAAGCAAGCCAAAGGAATAGGTAACTGCAATTTTTATTTTTATTTTTAATCATAACCAAGATAATAATTCATGGAAATTGTAAGGAGACACAATGTGTTTAAAAAAAATTATTATACAACAATAAATTATTCGCCTCAGAGGTAGTGACAATCTTGTATCATCATCATCATCTTTTTTTCTCTGATAATACTTCCAATAAGAAATGCATCACAGGCAAACCAAAAACATAAATTTATGAAACATATGCGTTGTATGCATCAATTATTACAACTTCCTAACAGAAGTATAGCTGCCTCGTGCTGATCCAGCACAAGATTAAGAAAAAAAAAAAGCAAATCTTCTGGACATAACTAGCAAATTGGTATAGAGCCTCAGCTGCGATGATTCATAAGCATAAATAATCATAGTTTAATCTCATAATTATGCAATATATGCATCACTGGCAAACCTTTCACATTATTCGGTAAGCAAAAAGTATAATTAACTGCAAAGAAAGAAAATAAATGAAATATAGATTATGCATCAGAGAGATTCCCATCGACAAATCATCATATACTCTTAAAAGAGTTCTGATGTCCCTGTCTGTTTTATCGTCACTTGCATTAACAAATTTATTTAAATTAATTAAAACGAATTATACAATATTGTATATCAGCTATTAGGGAAAGAAATCAAATTAAATAATTTTTTAGCAAAAAATTAACAAATTGGAAAATGATAAGGGACAGAATAAGGTTTAACGCCTCGGAACCTCAGATTAATATTCGTTTCATAGTGAAATACTCAAAGTATATTTAACACCATCATCGGCAGAGGCTTAATTTCAAACAAGAAAATAAGAATTCCAAGAAAATATAAAATCTAAATTAAGAATTGACATTGAAATTAAAAATGTGAAATAATCAACAATCATGTTGACAATCAAGGGAAAAAAAGAAAAACATTACCGATTTCGTTTCAGTTCAAACTCATGGCGACGGCTTTGATATGCAGTTATATATATATAGCGGATTGTATTTGAAGAGTCGAGGGCTGGATCTAGGGTTTAAGAATGGAGCACAAACATTTGCAAGTACGCCCCCATGTATTGTTCTTTTCGCTTAAATGCCTAAAGTCTAAGGGCATATTTTGCAAAGGTTTATAATTGCTTATCTCCCCAACAATTTATTTTGACAAAAATGCATAATATAATAATTGCAGCAGCGATCTCTAATCGTTTAATTTTTTACAAACTTTACCTTGACCTTGACTTTGAGCCGGCCATAGTTCCAAACCTTTCAAAACTTTGCACCTGAGATCCAAATGGATGTAAATCATTCATCTTGCCGTTAGTTGACCAAAAAAAGTCAAAATTTGATTAATTTTAACCAATTTTATAAGGGCAAATGGTACTTTACATTTCCCTTCACATTAGATTTTAAAATTAAATTAAATTAACTCACACCCCACCCCACCCCACCCTACCCTACCCTACCCTAATCAATCAAAACTAGAAAACTAACCAGCCACCACAACTCCCAAAAATCCGCAAAAGTTGATTGGCTTTACCCTCACCTTCACTTCCAAAATACTTCAATGGTGTCCTATGGAGTAAGCAATTTTGACTTCTTCCATTTTCAACTTCTTCACTCATGTTCGATGGAGGAAGTAATTTTTGACTGGTTCCATCTACTACGTTAACAACACAAATCAAATTGGGTTTACCATCGCACCGACTACATCGGCATCACCAACTCCACATACTACCATAGCTAGTCCTTCAACTCATTTACCACATTAACAACATAAGTGAAAACCCATAATTACTTTAAAACAGAGGAAACTGTCATCATGGTTAAGGATGAGGAGGGAGCAATGGGGGATCTCGAGAATGTGAACGATGTCATCGAGGAAGAGGAAGCTATGGTTGACACATTGAATTTTTAGACCATCATAGCCGACAATATTGCTCGGGGGTTGCCATCGTGCTTCCAGATTCTGTATGTGTCAAATGGGGTGATTTCCGACCAATGGCACGATGGAGAGCAACAACTAGACGGGGAATGAGCAGTGATTTGGGTTCGATTTGGAGAGAGCAACAACGATTGAGGCGAACGACGAGATAAGTTTGGGTTCAAATTTGATTTTTTGTTTGGGTTCCATTTGGCAATGAAGATTATGATAGTTGTAGGTTTGGTGGTGGCAGCGACAATGACTATGGGTAGCAGTGATTTTGGTATTGGAGTAGAGGTGGAGTTTGGACAGGAATGTAGATGAGGATAACTGTGGAATATGATGATTTTTTCAATTTTTTATTTGATTATTTAATTATTTAATGTGAGAAAATTGTATAGTTATTATTTTACCCTTTTAAAATTGATCAAAATTGATCAAATTTAGACCTTTTTGGTCAACTAATGACATGTTGGATGGTTTCCATCTATTTGAACAGTTGGACTACATGTACGAATTTTTGAAATGTTTGAAATTGTGGCAAATACAAAGTAAATATTAAGGTAAAGCGTGCAAAAAAAGTGAAAGCTTAGGTACATATTGTATGTTAGCCAGACAACTTATCAATCTGATTCGTTTTAGTCGTACACCTTTCTTTTCGGTAGAAAAAGCCATTGAGATTATGTTTCCATTTCAACTAGGTCGCTTTGTCGGTTTTTATTAGTCGCCTATTGAAATAGGTGATGAGATAAACGGAGTCGATAAAACGATGGTAAAATAAAATCAATGCTTATAATTCTAGCTCCAATAACTTAAATTCGATTCTAGACGAGAATGACTTTTAATTATTAATGTCGAGTTGCTTCACTAAAAGTCTAAAATCTCGACTCCGCATTTTTTAATTATAAAAACTTGTAAGTTGTATATAATTAGATTTGGGATCGACTAACTTGATCAATCCTCACATGAACGTTCATTATTGGAGTTGGGTGTTAAAGATATCTAGCCCTTGTTTGTTTTAGATAAAAAAATAATAAAAAAATAAAATTATAGTGATTTTGATAAAAATATTGAAATGTGTGGTTAAAAAGTTGTTGATCCTATCAAATATGTAGTAAATTTAATTATTAACTTTGACTTAAAATTAGGATGTCTATCCGACTCGTCGGCTCGATCATTTACAACTCGATGGAAACGAGCTAAAGCTCAGGCCAAACCTCTATTTCTAATGACGGTTCGAGTCTCGAGCCAAAAAATGGCCCGTTGTAGGTAGCCGCCTGCTTCGACAGCCACATGCCTTCAAGCTTAGCAGGTTGCTTTAGGCAGCCTCCAGGCCTCTTGCCTGTGGCCCTATTTTTGAAAAAAAATAATAAATAAAAAATGATGTTCATCTTTGACTTGCGAGCCGATTCGTCTAGTTTACATCACTAATTAAAATTTAATTTAATTTTTAGCTAAACCCATCTATGGCCTAATTAATTAACTAATATAGCTATTATTACAAGGTTAATAAAGAAGAAATAATTTACAAAAAGAAATGGATTGACAATTGGGAAGCCAATTACTAATATGACGTAAGAGAGAAGATGCATGAATTCTAGATTGGGCTTAGTGAATTGTGTATTGGGCCATTCGTTTAGTTTGTTGGGTCTTTTGGAAGAAGAAAAGTAGGCCCATTAATTAGATCTTTTTGTGGGTTTGGTCTTGGACAAGAAATTGGGCCAACCATATCGGACCTAAAGACAATCCTCTACCTTTGGTAACATTTATAGAATAATGGTATTTAACATCATTGTTATTACAATACTAATTTAAATGGCACTAAATGAAACTAAAGAGATACAATCAAATAAGTTACATAATTTTTTAGCATATTACATAGTGCCATCGACGTGGTAGCACCTAATTTGCTAAATAACATTATTCAATAAAATAAATAAATTAAAAGTTAAATGAGAAATAAAAATATTTTAATTCCGTCTCGCCCCGGAACAATAAGGGCCCATTTGATGGATGACATGTACTATTTATGGTGATCACGACGTCATCTCTAAATATTTTGTGCAATGGACAGAAAAGGATGGTGACAAAATCCAGCGGCATGAAAAGCTTTGCATGCATGGGTGGCAGATATTTTTTATGCAATGGCTACAATTCAATTGTCTATACCCTGTCAGCCAGCCTACTCTGGAACTAAATTATTTGAAACAATAATTCTACACTTACATCGTTGTTGGATTACATTGAGAATGACATCCTCTTTATTTTTAAGGAATTATATACGGGAAGAGTGTTTTTTTTTAAAAAAAAACCGTTCAATAGTGTTTTGTCACGTGACATAATGTAAACACTGATGGACATGTAGATGATTATATTTGAAAACACAAACATTAGATTTAGCACGTGTGGCTAGGGTAATGTTTATATATATGTATGGAGAAATTGTAACACGAACTTCAATTTATGGTATTCTTGCAACAAGTCTCTAACTTTATTTTTTGAACAAATAGTTTACTCAACTTCTTAAAGTTGTGATGCCTCAATTCTCAATTTACAGTTTCTATCTATTTTACCGATTAAATTTATCAAAATGTGTAAACACAAATAATTTGAATGAAAGATGAAAAATAAGAAAAATAAAAACATAAAAATTCACTACACAATCCTGCGCTCATATGCTAACCACACCACTATCAACTTCTTTTCCCACCATTTTGAGTACAAGGAAGTATGCTTTAGAATTCTACAGGACATATTACACTTTTTAACTGAGGGGTAAGTCGAATTGATTGCAACTTTGATTTGAAATGAAACCCCGCATAAGTCGGTGGAAAATTCCATTACAAAATAGCTTCGAAAGATAAGCTAGCTTTCTACTCGAGACACATACCTAAAATGGGTACTAACCGCATATAGTTTGAGATCCCATCCCGTGTGGTTCCATAATCTCAATCTTCATCCCAAATCACGTTAGTTCTATCTCCCACACCTTTCCCATTTTCCCTAGCATGCACTTTGACTGGAGTAGGTAGAGTGAAGAAAGGAATAATTGGAACTTGGAAGGTTTAGTGTGTGTGTGTGGGTTGGGGTGGGGGGGTGGGGGTTAAATGACATAAATATAAAATCGTTTTTTCAATTAAAATTAACATAAAGCGAAATCATTGAAGATCGAGGGCTCGTTTGTACAAAATTTATAAATTGAAGACACCCAACTCCAATTTTTCCTACATAACGGGAAAAAGGCAAAAGAAAAGGAAAGAAGCATAATGGCAAATTGAAAATGCCAAAAGCACTTATGGAACTCTTTGCAAATGGCATTTTTGGACCCCATAACAACTAATAATCTTATACATAACTTGTGGTTTACATTTGATGTAAACATCAAAATATCTCAATTGCTTACCCACTTGCTGCCCCCATTAATGTATCCAACTTTTTACAATTTATTATTGATAAATACTTAACAATGAATTGTCTAGGCTCCAACTTAGAAAGTTTACGTGATTTGATACCGTATTAAAATCCTTCATTCTGATGTTTAAATGGTCAGAGAAATGATAAATTAATTTATTTAAACTTTGTGTTAATGGGGTAGGTAAACATCTATATCCCCCCCCCCCCATTTTTGAAGAAGTTGGGTTCTTGAAAGGAAATTCACATGGCTGTTTATGGAATTCTTAACTTTATCCCCATACAAAGTAAGCATTAAAAGAAATCTGGTGTGAGAAAGATTTGCCGTAATGATACTCTCCACGCAAGTCTTTTCATATTAACACACCTCTTCACGTGAATACTGGATTTATTGCAGCGTAATAAGTGCAAAAGAACCTATTTATTTATTTAAATTTTGTGTTCAACTGGGAGGAACAACTTACATACAGAATATTACACGTCTGAGTTTTCAAATTTGACAATAGAAGGAAAAAAAAATTAGAAAAAATGACAGCTTCTCCAACAAATTTTCAACACTTGAGTTACACTGATTGCATGTAATTCAACGTCTCACTCTTGATCTCCCCTTTACATCAGTATTTCTCTACAAAGACATGTACATTTATAACACACTCGTCATATGGAACGAAGCACCTCGTTAACGTTAAAAGACAAGTAACAACTAGTTTTCACAATGGTTTATTCAAGAATTCCCCTCGTGTCCAAGGCCTTTAGGAGAAACTAACGTTAAGCCTTCATTTCTGTTGCTAGCATTTGAGGAAGTAGAACTGTAGATACAAGGCTTGGTAACAAGAGACTACTCGTTGGAGAAGCCGATAAATGGTTAAAATATCACTTCAGGCACTCTCCTGGAAGCCGAGGGACCTAGATAATGCTGCAGGGTTAGCATGTATTAACGGGGAAGCAGTAGCCACAGGTTTCTTTTCTGCACATTTTGGTTGCAAGGCCTTAAAAAGGCCTTCCCTTCTTACAGAATCGTACTTGATCCCAAGCGTTGCCCATATTGGACTCTTTGAAGCTTCATCGGGATTATCAATCCGTAAAGTTTTTGGAATCACAATAGAACTTTCTGAATTCTTCTCTTCAAGACATTCTTTACTCCCTGGCTTGTTTGGTTTGAACAATTCCCCATCCCTTGAATGCTTGCCTAGTGGTGAGTCGGGACTGGAGCCCGATGCCTTTTGATTTGGTGTAGGCGATTGTAACGATGACCATGTAACATTCCAATAAGGTGTAGGGTAGAATGCCATGGGAAATCCTGCAGGGCAGATGGGTGGCACTGGAATTGCAGAACCCCAGGGTACTGGCCAAGGAACCCCGGGAAGACATGGAACTGGATACGGAAACCCATTAATATTTTGCACAACTGGCTCAAGGGATCCATTCTTGCCTCCCTCTATCGTTGACTTTGATGTTGTGACGGCCGATCCACTATAACAATCACAATTCTCGACAATTTTGCAATAAATCGGGGCCCCTTCATCAGTTTTATAATACCCATTTCGAATACCTTTTGGTACTTCTATCTCTGCAAGATTCAGAACAGAAGCCATCGATTCACAAATTTGAGAGTTGGGACTGAAGGAAAGAACAGTGCCATTAGGTCTAAATGTTGAGTGATGGAATCCATTTGGACTGTCAAGTCTAGATGCTTGAAGGGATTCAGAGATTGTAGTATGATGACAATGAGAGGCAGAATTCTTGTTCTTGCGTCGACCAGCGCCCACTGGCACATCCCTCATATTACCACCAGCTGTCCAATATCTTTGACAACTCCTACAGAAATGGCGAGGCTGGTTGATGTTGTAATTGTTGTAGTAACAGAACTTAGTATCCATGCTTTTACAGCGAGGACATGGAAGGATTTTGTCCGGCTTTTTCAGTGTTTTGTGCTGTGAATTAGTTCCATCACTTGGATCATTCTCACTTTTGGAAGGATGTATTGATGCTACATCTTCATCAATGTGGGGAGTTTTTGGATCATCAAATTCCGATGAAGGGATAGTGTTTTGGGATTCCCCTGCAGCTGGACGCTGATCCTTTTCTTGTGGTTTTGATTCACAACACTGTCGTGCTAATCCGTCCTAGAATTGCAAAAATAAATTCCCATGAGTTTGACCTGTAGTCATTTCAGACTCAAACACCATTAGGTAATTGGCGAAATAGTAAATCATTAGCCCACGAAACAGTAAACGAGATCAAATCAGTGGGAGCAAGATCTTTCTCCAATTTTCTTCTATTATGGCCATAAACATGTTTGATAGGGAAGATTGAACAATAGTGACAGAGAGGAAGGAAAAAAGAACTAAAATCTCGTTCATTGCAGTGTTGAGTCGTGTCTAATACTGAATACCAAACATGCACTAAAATGACAATATTGCTGTCATGACGATTACATATAGCACACAACAACTCTTGAAAACAAATACCAGAGTTTTATCAAGCTTCGGTTTGATATTACCGCGAATCCCGACCCTACCGTGTACTTGTATCCAGAAAACCGGAGAAAGTAGAACCTTTGAGGCTCATGTTGACCCCAAGGACTGGAAATCAGAAAACTAATTCTTATTCTGCAGTCAATTTCAGGTTGATCAAAAATATGAAAAAAATCAACTTATAGACTTGAAGTCTGAGTCCAGTAAAGAGATGAGTGTATAAGCTATACTCAAGAGCTCCTTCAACTTTATAAATAAGATTGGAAATTTTCTTAGTCTTGCACAATCAAATTATAAACACCATAATTAAAAAATAATAAAAACAGGATATTAATTTTTAAATCAAATTATACAATTCTAGAAACACCCATTAAAACCCAGATTCAAAATACCCTGATAGTCCAAAAACCAACAAAATTTCTCTGGAAAAAGTGAAAATGAGGGTAAAAAACGCAGAAAACTAAAACTACAATTACCTCTTCAATCTGTTGTTTTTCTTCAGCAGCATCTGCTTTTTCTGAATCTTCTTGTTCGACTATACTCACTTTATTATAATCCAAACAGAACCTATTATCGGACCCACCACAATTTTCATCATCAATCTCGTCGGAAAACTCCCCGCCGGCGACCAGGGCAACCTTTTTCCCGTTCTCCGGCAGCACAATCTTCATCCCAAATAGTTTAATCTCCGGCTCCTTTCCTTCAACCATTTTCTTCCCGAAAAAAATGCAGTCTTTGAAATGGCAAAAACAAAGGCTTTGTTGGCAGTGCTAAGCAGTATGATTTTGATCCTGCTTATAAGTTATATAATTAAACAAAACAGCTCTTGAAAGTGTGGGTGCCACTGCCACTGTGCCAGGTCAGCTAAATTGCTGGTCTTCTCAGCCACAAGATTTCGTCGTGGACACAGAGAATGAGTACTTATTTTTTACAGCAAAATGATAAGTAGATTCTTGGTTGCACGGAATGTGGAATCTACCTATTTTGTGCTTGCTGGTTGGTGTTTACAAAAACTTGTGTAACTAACACTAACGGTCCCTTACGTGGAAAAATGTGATTGGTTGGTATAGGATTAACATCGTACTTTACGATGGTTCGTCTGAATCTGACGGCTTTGATGTTACTCGAGAGTTTTCTTAATTTTCTGCACTTTTTAAGTAAATATTTCCCGTTCAATTCAAATGCTTTTTGAAATTAGTATTTTTATCTTGTGAAAAAAAATATTAAAAAAGACAGTAAGACAAATAATATCAGATTCTTGTTTGAAAAGTGATTAAATTATAATTTAAGTATATTTTATATTTCTATATTTCATAAATAATATAATTACCATCCACTTATTATCTACATATTACGTAGAATTCATAACTTATAATACTTAAATTTTAATTTAATCACTTCTCAGAAAGTACACTAACTTTCTTACGATGAGATACCATTTTAGTCGATTTTTGATAGTGAAAAGGAAAATTTGCATAGAAGGTCCCCAAGCATTGATGCTAGAGTCTAGACACACTTGAGTCCCCATTATTATTATTATTATTAATTTCTTTTATGGTGATCGAAGTAGTGCATTTCAGGGGAGTAGTCGATTAGCCCTGCTTGATTTTCAATTCGACTTTTCTTGAATTATCCTTACACTGCAAACTTACTTTGATGGACTTTAGGAGTATGAATTAGAGAAAAGATCACATTTTTCAAACTTTCACAATGGGTCTTATTGGACATATATAGTAGACTCTTTCATCAACTACTTTATGTTTACACAGATAAAGAATGTTGAATATATCATCATTCTGGTGTAAAGTAATTAAAAAAGTACTTTTGATTTATAACCAAAAGTTCTGATTTTTGGTTTTGACTAATCACTAATCTTCTTCGGAAGAGACATTTTATATTATTAACAATTTTTTAAATGTGTGACGGTCGCATGGTCGGTTATTACCAGGTAGCTGGCAGATACCAAGTTAACCTTTTATATAGATATTCATTTAAAATTTAAATTGTCTTTTAGCTCGTGTAAGTCGCTCTTTTCCTTTTTTCCATTTTTTATTTTTATTTTTTTTTGTTGTAAAGGAGTTACATTTTTAGAAACATAGCCGGCTCAAAGATTAGGAGATTTAAGCGGTCGTCTAAGGTCCTTGATTTATGAAGGCTCCCGATTTTTAAATTTACATATTTTTTGTCATTTTTGGTGATAAAAATTATTTCATTAATTAATAACATTAAAAAATTAAGATTATAAATGTTTTTTAGCCAATGATATTAAAAACATAAAAGTTTTAACAAGTTTAAACTACTTCCATAAAATAAATATATAAATTAAATAATAATCGAATAATACCTTTGAACATATCCACCATTTTTCCTTGAGAACACCATCAAGAGAAGAAGGTTATAGTACAGATGAACACTAAGGAATACAAATGGTAAGACAAACGAAAACGTATATATACCAAGACTGCAAAAGAAAGTTATTTAATGTGATAATTTTATAAATTATTTTCATATTCATGTTACTGTTACTTATGGAATAACTATTCTGAAGACGGGAAGAAGTCATTAAATAGGCTGAGACTATTTTACCCATGGTGTTTGAAAAAAAATTGACTTTTTGTATTGAATTAACAGAGCAACTAACGGTAAGTTGATAGAATGACGTTTTGGCTTAAATATAAAAATGACGATGAAAATGTTAAAAAATGAAAGATATGAACATTTTGCATTGAAAAGTAAGAACATTTTGTATTAATTACCATGGCTTTTTATATTAAATTAACGGAGCAATTGATAGTGAGTGGATGGAAGTACATTTTTGGCAATGAAATGTGAAAATACGGGTTAAAATGTAAAAAATGAAAGGTGTGAAAGTTTTGTACAATAATATTGAAATGTAGGGACGTTTTATACTTATTACCCTTCTTAATATGTAATTGCAATATGTAAAAGTTGACGGATGTTCACTTTGTTCCTCTTCCATTGTTGTACACAAATATATGCTGAAATGTAGTTTCAAGATTAGAATGACGTCAGAGATCCGAAATATGTCTTCCCATCAAAGAGAATACATCATTGAGGGTTTATAATGCCGTATGGACTATTAATATGTCACATGCAAGACTATACAACATCCAGTACGAAAATTGTTGCAAATTCAAAATTCAAAATATTTTTCACATTAATGATTCATCCCAATCAGTGCTCCAAGCAAAATATTATCATACATTGTGACTCATAAGATTATCATACATTTAGAACTCATGAAAAGTTAAAGTCGTGCAATTCAGATCGGAATATAAATCACATAGTTCTATATGACTTATTATTTCTAACCTGAAGTTTAAATTATTTTGTTTTAACTCTAAACATTATTTCACTCCGTGTAACTTGAGATGGACACCCATAACTATGGTTAGAATAAATATAATAAATAAACAGCAGAAAACAAATTTGAATTGATTTTCCATCACGATATAAATTTGGGAAAATAGAGAATCATCATTTTTGTACTGTACAACAAGTTTGAGAAAAATATTTATCAACGCAGATAAAACAAAATGTAAAGTATAAAAACGAGTTTGATATTGCGAGGCAAATGAAAAGTTGTTCAAAATATTATAAAATAGTGTATAAATTATATTAAAAAAAATTGCACTTGATGAAAAAAATGTGATCCCTCATTTTAAAACCATATCATTTGTCCTAAACTAAGAATATATATATCACAAGATTATATACTTTTACGAACACAAGCATATTATTTGAGTTCCCAATTTGTTTTGGACAGTGGAAAAATGAGCACTACCATGTTCTTGACATCGTTCTTGCCGAATGAAAAGTTGAATGACATGCTTGCCCTTTTGCTTGGGTGATCCAAGTATGCAAACAAATCAAAATAAACCACCGGCTAAGAGAGCGGCGGTGCAAAAATGCATAAGAAACTCAAAAAAGACAAGCAAAAAATTTTTTTCCTGATTTTTTCCCATTCTTTTTATTTGATTTCATCTAAGAATAATAAAATGCGCAGGCTGCTTACATGCACTATCTAAACGTCTAGCCTTCAAATGTGTCTTCCATCCATGAACAACTGTGTCTACACCTTATTGTGCAATAGGCATTTGATACTACATATCCATCAATTCCATCATTATCCAGTGTACAATATTCCGTATAATCTTCATCAGGGTCTATATACTCTATTTTCGAGCTCAACTCGACGGTCAAATAAAAGCAAGCAAACCACACCCTATCTTGTAACATCTTGGCGTGGGCCAAGATTGGGGTTTGCACGGTCTCGATAGTGACCAAATTTGGCACGACTAATTATGAGTACATTTTATTTAAAATTTAAAATTATAATTCATAATACTAAGCCCCGGTTTGAATCTCATTAAAATGATATTTTCTTAGGACACCACATTTTTTCTACAATATGTTTATCGTTTAAAAATTATTCAAGTTCTATACATTTTGTCAGACTTTGAAAAATGTCATTCTTGTCGTTGAATTCAAGTTAAACAATTTTACCCCCTCTTTCTTTCATAATTCCAAAAATACCATCCCTTGTTTAATCGAACATTCTCATCACTTTTGCAAGGTGAAATGAGAAATCAATATATATAAGTTGACACGTCATTATTCGTTAGTCAACGAATGCAGTGTGCATCTAACCACTTTTCACCATTTTTAAAATGTGCAAACCCACATTGACATAAAATGAAAATACATGTTCGGATTTTGATGGAATCCAAACAAACGCTAAATATTGTGTGAATATATTTTACAAGACTTTGTCACAAAAATACATTCCTAATGTTACTCTAATATGCCCGAGTGTCAGTTTTGGCACTACTACATGCTAATTTGATCCACTCGATACCATTATTGCAACCTCGGGTTCTCCTAAGGCTAAAGCAAGTGATGCGAGTGCACAATATTTTGGTCAAACACTCACTTGACAACTGACCAAGTTTCAGAACCTGGGACTGACTCTTAACCAAATTGAATTTTTTTTTTACTACTAGAAGTCACCTAACTTATAGATTTGTTTCATGTTTGACATTGAACTTTAATTTGTTTTTATCTAATCAATAAATTTATATATATTTTCCATTTCATCACTCAGATTATTTATTTTTTTATTTCAATTCAACAATTTGGTCTACAACCATTATCAAGATAGACAAAATCGATCTAATCCTGAAAGAACCAATATAATAGGCGACATAAAATCATCTAGGGTAAAAGTCATTTTCCACTACGATATTTGTCAAAAATATAAAAGTGGTGGAATATTATAGTAGTCCACTTGTTTTAGACGTTTGATGCGAGCAAAAAGTTCCAACTCCTTTTGTATTGCACTTTCATTTCTAAGAGTATTTAACGAACCCAAACTGGAGGAAAATTGTCTTGGTGAAGTAGCATGCATTTCTGTCAACATTATAAGGTTGGTTTCCTACTCCATCTACGCTTCTCAGCTCGTAAAGGGCCACAATTATGCAACACATGATAAAGCGGCCAAGTAAAATTTCACATTCCTCGGTTTGGGGGACAAATTCCATCTCACGAATTTCGTTATATTTAACTAATAACACAGTAGAAATTGAATGACTAACATAAAACATACCTATAAATCGAGTAGCATCTAGTGAAAATTTTCCTACCAAATTTACCCTTGGAGTACGTGGCTTAATACAAGCCACCTAAAGTCCTTGAAAAAGCTAAGTTTACGCTATACTTACAATAGAAAAACAAACAAAAAAATCTATTTCCTTTATCCTCAATAAATCCCAGCTCTCCATTGCTAACCATCCAACGGTTTACATTTCCTAAAATCCCAAAACCATATCCAACAAAATCACGTCCACCCATATAAACACCAATCTTTATCATTCTTGATCATCTTCTAATTTCAAGAACATCAAAAATGGTCTCTATTGCCCTCAAATCCTTCATCGGACTCCGCCAAATCACATCGGAAAACAAATCAATAGTTCTATCAAAACCCACCACTCAAGCCTACCATAAAATCCGTATAAATGCCTCAAAAACCAGCCCAAGAGTCAACGGAAGGAACCTCAAAGTTGCGGTGGTGGGAGGTGGCCCGGCTGGTGGCGCCGCCGCGGAGACACTTGCTAAAGGTGGCATAGAGACGATTCTGATCGAACGGAAGCTTGACAACTGCAAGCCATGTGGTGGTGCTATCCCACTTTGTATGGTGGGTGAATTTGACTTGCCACTGGATATTATCGACCGGAGAGTCACTAAAATGAAGATGATTTCGCCTTCTAATGTGGCTGTTGACATTGGCAGGACCCTTAAGCCCCATGAGTATATAGGGATGGTCCGCCGTGAAGTCCTCGACGCCTACCTCCGTGACCGCGCAGCAACCGCCGGAGCCACAGTGATTAACGGCCTGTTCTTGAAAATGGACCTACCCAAATCCACAGGTTCACCCTATGTGTTGCATTATACGGATTACAACGCCAAAACCGGTGGCGCCGGAGAGAAAAAGACGGTGGAGGTCGACGCCATCATCGGCGCCGACGGTGCTAATTCCCGTGTGGCAAAGAACATAAACGCCGGTGAATACGAGTACGCCATTGCATTTCAAGAACGCATCAAAATTTCTGATGACAAGATGAAGTATTACGAAAATCTAGCTGAAATGTACGTAGGCGATGATGTTTCACCTGATTTCTACGGCTGGGTTTTCCCAAAATGCGACCATGTAGCTGTTGGCACAGGCACAGTAACCCACAAAGGTGACATCAAGAAACTCCAAATTGCCACTCGATTAAGAGCCAGGGACAAAATCGAAGGAGGAAAAATCATAAGAGTGGAGGCACATCCTATACCAGAGCACCCCCGGCCAAGGCGCGTGCTCGACCGAGTAGCGCTAGTCGGGGATGCAGCCGGGTATGTGACGAAATGCTCCGGCGAGGGGATATATTTTGCGGCCAAGAGTGGAAGAATGTGTGCAGATGCAATAGTTGAAGGATCAGAAAATGGGAAAAGAATGGTGGATGAGAGTGATTTGAGGAAGTATTTGGGGAAATGGGACAAGACATATTGGCCTACATACAAGGTTTTGGATGTTCTTCAGAAGGTGTTTTACAGGTCGAATCCGGCGAGAGAAGCATTTGTAGAAATGTGTGCAGATGAATATGTCCAAAAAATGACATTTGATAGCTATCTGTACAAGAGAGTGGTGCCTGGGAATCCACTCGATGACTTGAAATTGGCTGTGAATACAATTGGGAGTTTGGTGAGGGCTAACGCACTCAGGAGGGAGATGGAGAAGCTAAGTGTATGAGGAAATCACACAAATTTGTGTTATTTGATAAGTTATTGGAAGATATTAAGAGAGTACAATGTTCAATGGCACATTAATTCTTGTAATCGAATTTTATCAAGGTCATACTTCAATTTTAAATAATTTAGTTTATATATTATAAAATTGTTTGATTAGTTACTATAGGTGTAATTCTTTGTAGGTAAGCTATCATGTCTTCCTCCGTCTACTCAGTTGTTTATATTAACGTACTAGAGCAGAGGATGATGCCCCCGTTTAAACATGCTTTAAAACACATATCGGGCTTGAATGGAGTTTATATATGTTGCGGAAGCCGGTTTCAAGACCTTTGATTCGGTGATTTTCGGGATCTATAAATCTATTCTCGACCTTATCAAACAACCTCAAATCTATGACTAAAAATCACCTCCACTAGTTCACTTTGGTTTCTCTATATTGCACAGAGATGAAAGAGAGCAAAAAGCAGTCGCCGGTCTCAACTCTTTCACAAGCAATGACAAACACAAGGTGAAGTGAATTAGGAGGCAACCATAGTCAAGTAAATAAGTAGGCCAAGACCAAGGCAACAAATGGGCCAATTAAAGATGGGCAAAGGGCCACCCTATATGAGCCTTCAGGAAGTAAACAGACCGTGAACGTCTTTAATTAAATTAGACTACTTTTAATGGTCCCAAGTGGTTTTCGGGTTGAACTATTTCATTGAATTGTCAATAATTAATTCAATCATTTGGTCAATGTCGATTGAAAATATTTAACGAATAACATCATCGTCCGATATTTATTGAGAGTTAAAACCCAACAAATTTTCAAATTGATACACAATCAACCTGCAACCAATCAAAACACAAAGTTTATACTTATATAATTAAAGCAATCAAATAAAATTGGAACCACAGACTTACATATTGTTTCGGACCCGAAAAACATATCATACCAGCTCCAAGTACTTACAGGGTTAAGGTCAAGAAACACCCAAATAGGAACAAGTAATCACAATACTTGCGATGAAGATATAATATAGGATAATACACAAATCTTTTCAAAACATGTTCACAAAGAACAACATACTAGCACAAAGTTAATCATACAAATGGTCACACATGCAACAAATTCATAAACGACCACATGAAAAGATCTCACCACACTTATCTTATCCCTGCTATCCCATTCCGCGTCGCTCGCACCTGGAGAACAAATATATCCTCTCATCGCTCACCATGCTCATTAGAATGGTCACCAAAATCATGTCTAACTAGTAAACCACAATAGATCCTAGGTCCACGAGATAATTCTCTATCACTACCTTACTTCTCTTAACCCGAGTGGAAAATGGGTCTGATAGAAGTGTCACTTTCACACTCCACATAATTAGGGTTTTCACGATAGAGGATTTCAACATTTAATCGCATCTCCACTCGTGATCCAAATGTCACTCTCCACATCTCCCGGTACATATCACCAATGCACCCTCATACATCTGTACTTCTCATAACCACAAAACATAGCACACTTACTGTTAATGCATCTCAACCCACTATACATGCAAACACATTACAAAAAATAACCAAATTACTCTCAAATTCATGCAAATGCACATATCAAATATATTGAAATATAACATATAATCATGCAATAGAATGAAACAATCATGCACGTGCAGAAATGATTACACATAGACGTTCATGTAGTAACTATGTTTACTCTCAATAAACATCACTAGGTCATCACTAGACCTTACAGCCACATTCGCCTCATCTCTCACATTACCATTTTCCTTATCATTGTTCTCAAGATAGTCCCTTATTAAGTGTCCAGTCTTACCACAACTGTAACATCATCTACCACTAGACTTATCCTATCACTTGCCCTTCTTCTTACCACTTTCGTCACTACTCGTGTCACTACTGTCTTGAGCCTTACCAAACTTATTTGCTTAAACTTCATTCTACTTCTTATCAAGTGTACTTCACCACTCCTCTTATCTTCTTTTTCGATCTCAATCTCTATTTGCATACTTAATTGCATTCTCAACTTCCATATTTGAATCAGACATAGAATTGAGCAAAATAATGACTTCATAGGTTTCAGATACCTTTTCATCACAACTAACAATATCTTAAATAAGTTTGTTAAAAACATTTATATTGTCAATAAAATCTTTTGAATGATTCATTTTAAAATTGAATTTTTTTCGAGCAAGTACTACTTCTTAGATATAGATTAAAGCAAATATAAGTCCTCAAACTTTTTTTGTGGAATCAAGTTTTCCAATTTTCTCAAAACTTCATATCGGTATAAAAATAATTGAATTAAAAGAACGTTCATCATGTTCTTCTTTTTTGTGCTTATGTGAAGTTAGCGAAAAATTTGCCATCTATATCTTTTTGTTGAACTAAAATCCTCTTAATCGTTTGTTATCAAATTGAAAATTTTCATTTTTATTGAAAATTCCAACTTCAAAATGTGGAGATATCTTGAAAACAAAACAACCAAAGTAGTGCGTAATTAAGTCGCACAAATTAATCATAATGCCACAATATACATTGTTCTGGATTTTCAGGGTTTCGTGAGATTCAAAATCTCAGTATCAATGGAATGGTCAAACATGTCAAGTACAAGTGTTCTAAAAGAATAATCAATACAACACGAATGTATATCAACTAAAAATTCAGTTTCTCATACATGTAGTCTCACACACTTACTAAATGAGAATTAAACACAAAAGCAATTAAATCCAACATATCAAATAAGGCAAATAATTCATAAATTTTTTCATAAGCAATGGTTACCCCACATAGTAACTTCAATCCTAGTGTCACCTCACATGATAACTCGCTAATGCTGTAATTGAAAATGGATAAGCCAATTTATTAGAGTGGACTAAGTTTGAGGCCCGTAATTAAGGAGATATGCGAATTTACCGCTTTAGGGTCATCACAATCTGCCCTAAAGCCTCCAGCAATTGCAGCAACTAATCAAGCAAAATCGAATCCTTAATGCGCAAAGGCAAAACTGTCCAGACCACAATTTTACCCAAAACAAAAATAAAACACCACCACAGGATCTGCCTTGTAGTCTAGAGAAATCCGTCTTAAGAAATTATCGGCGAAAAATCGCTTACGCGCCCACATGCATGGTCGATGAGTTCCGTGCTTCGTCGATCACCCGCTACCCTCCTAGGCGCTTCTCTGACTTCACAATAAGAATTCGCTCTCAATTTTCACCAATCAGCCTGTGGTTTAGCTGTAAATCGCAATTACAGGTCCGATCAGATGGTTTTTCTTCAAGATTCAACTGATTTTTCTCACTTTCAGATATGATTTTGGCTGGGAATCACACAACAATGAGCTCTGATACCATTTATTGCAGAAGCTCGCTCCAAGATCTTCGATTCGCTGATTTTCGGGTCAATCCAATCTCGACCTTATCAAACAACCTCAAATCTATAACACAAAACCTCTACCACTTGTTCACTTCGATTTCTTTAGATTACACCCACAAAGAACATAAGAAGAGGGGTACTTTATTGCAAGCACAAAAGAAATAAGATAAATGAAGAAGAAGATGGTTAATGGTTAAAAGAAGCACAAAGTAGTCGTCAATATCAACTCTTTCACAAGCAATGACAAACACACGATGGAGTGAATTAGGAGGTAGCCATACATACACAGTGTTCTACAAAGTGTGATGAAAACACTTCTCCTTAAGCCTAAGCGGGAATTAAGCGGTCAATATGGCGCCACCTTGGTACCCTTTTTAGAACACTGAGAATGTTGACCGCTTAATGCTCGCCTAGGCATTCATAGGCGCTCCTCCGCCTTAGGTTCAAATTTTAAGGGGGTCCAATTTTATTTTTTTTAAATAAAACCCACGTAAGAATATATTGAATTGTAGTCCGATAAAAAGTTAGATTAGATAAGATTTAAGCTATAAGTTATCTACGATTTGTAATTATGATTTTGAAACTTATTTTTATGTAAGAATTATTAAGTAAATACAGTATTTTATAATTTTAGATGTTTGGTATGTATTAATTAATTTATTTGAATTATTGAATTTTTTTTACAATGATTAAAAAAAAATGTTTTTTTACGCTTAAGCTTTGCCTGTACTTGTAAAGCTTGAAACTTGACCTCTACGCCTAGCCACACTTTACGCTTTTTAGAACACTCTATATACATATATAAGTGGGCCAAGGCCAATGCAACAAATGGGCCAACCTATATAAGCCTCCAGGAAGTAAATGGACTATGAATGTCTCTAAATAAATTAGGCAACTTCCAATAGTCTCAAGTGGTTTTCGGGTCGAGCCATTTCATTGGGGTGTTGATAATTAATACAGTATTTGGTCAATGCCGATTGAAAATTTTCAACAAATGATATCATCTTCTTAGATTTATTGAACATCAAAATCAAACATTTTGTCGTTTTAAAATAAAAAGTTTGTTATTACGATGAAAATATAAAAAAGATAGTGAATTAGTGGTTTGATACCAAAAATTGAAAAAAAAAAAAAGGTTCGAAATATCATAGAAATTGTCGTATGTTCATATTGCTATCATCAAGTAGAAAATCTTAGGCCATGAGTTGAATGTGTACACAAATGGGGTAAATAAAGACAAGTGGCCTTTTTATGCTCACCAACCATCCATTAGATTTTGTTTCAACAAAAAACAATCTCAGTCGTCCAAAAAAAAAAAAAACAATTCCAAATGCAGGGCCAAGATGTTTGGAACTGAATCAGAAAACAATCGAGTGCTTAATAAAATTTCGTCAAAATATTACAATCTTTTCAACTGATGCCGGCTTTAATTTGAAGCACACATTTCATATGATTCACAATTTCAATAATTTTTCAATCATACATCCAAGCTACATTTATCAAGATTTATTGAACTTTTATTAAAAAAAAATTTCAAACAACCTCTTGACATTACCTCAATAGAGATTCCAATAAAAGAGCTTCAAATCAATGCGAAAACTTAAGTTATATAATAGGGACGGAATGAGTATTTAAGTATAACATTTTACACGAGTGCGTCTGTGTATGTATTGGTGTAGATTTGGTCGAGGACATGCGGCGGAGATACTTATGAGCTAAACAAACTCTAGTCAACAAATACACACACTCCAGCGTGTATCTGTGTGTAAAAAGCAGCCTTTTAATACGTTTCGAATCACCCACCTGGGAAGTATCTCTTGAAGGTGAACAAATCCTGTTTTGCTTTCTCTAATCTCTTTTTATTTCTTTCACTTCGTTAAGAATTTTCTGTTCTACGCAAGCCCTCCAGAAAACAAGGAAAAAAGAAGAGTAAGTTAATTCTATCTGATTTTAAGATTTTGATTCATAATATTTGATTTTAACTCGTTAATTTGTAGATCTTGCGGTTTGTATTATATTTGTGAATGCGTATGTGTTAATTTAATACGTGGAAGATGAACCAATTTATATTACTTTGTTCTGTTTTTCCACCCAGATTCAAAGATGAATTTTATGGGCAATTGTTTTTCTTTTGAACCTATTCCTTTATTAATTTTTAGTTACAGCAATGGGAATTCACGGCAATTTAACGTATAATATCTGTTTAGCTATTTTGGAATGGAGTTAATAATTAGATTTATACTGAAGCCGATTTAGAGAAATGCCAAGGTACTTGCGGTTGAACGAATGCATGAATTTGGGACCTGATTCAGGTTTATTAAGGCTTGGGTTTAGTCAATATTGTTAAGAGGAGTACCCAAGTCCTTGTATAAATCTTGGAATTCGAGCTAGTTTGAACTTTAAATGGACAAATTGCTCTATTAACTTAATAGCTCTGATACAATATTGAGGCTTGGGTTCCATCGTGAAAAGGTCAACCTAAAGAGGATGAGTCCAATTACTTATATTATTTATTATTTTTTATATTTACTCAGATGTGGGGTTGTCCCTTTGACAAGGTCCAGTGATTGTATGGGTTTTGTTTTTAGTGTAAACTATCCTTGAATGACCAAATGTTTAGTGAAAATGATATGAGAATTTTTTTTGCCTTTCTGATACATTGTCAGCGATTCACTCCAAAATCGCAATTTGTGATTTAGCATTCCATTTTAGTTATTTCTGTTCGAGTTGTAGCAAATTTTATTGTAAATTTCCTGAATGATAAGATGTTTTTATAAAATGATACGTGGATTAAATGATACGTGGATTTCCGCACTTTCGTGATACCTAAAATGTGATAAATAGCAACATAAAAAGATTTCACGATCAATGAGCCTCTAAAGAATGATGTTGCCAAGAATCTGCAATTTCTAGCTTAGTTCTAGAGATCTTTTAGCATTTGATGCTTGAAGGTTAGGTTTGATTTGCTTGCTTAAGTTATACGTATTTTTCTATTATTGCTTTAGCTATAAAATAGGTCATGGAAACCACCAATTCACTTGTCTATTTCTTGGAGTGCTGCTGAATAGCGCTGTTACTGTTTTGACATGCTTCAAGCACTAATCTTAGTTGAATTTAATATGCTTCAACTTTGCCATAGTTTGTCGATATTGAAACTCTTCTACTGCAGTGCACTGGTAAAGTGATGGTTTGAAATTGTATTTCTTTTAACTTTTGCAGGTTGTAAGATGGCAACAACGTCAACAACCAACTTTTCGATTAGATCTGCTGCATCTGCCGGCTCCAAACTAGGCCCATATTCGCAGTCAAAGCCCTCTGGTATCAGATTCAATTCTACAAATTACCTATGGAATTTCAATGGCCTCAAGACTGCTAACTCTTTGAGCCGTGAATCAAAATCATTGCTCTTAGGCAGTGAAAGCAGTGCAGCTCTTAAGCGCTCTTATATTGGTAAAGCCCGAAAATATAACATGATATCTTACAGAAAAGTCCAGCTTCAGGCATCTTATAAAGTTGCAGTCCTAGGAGCTGCTGGTGGTATAGGCCAGCCACTAGCACTTCTGATCAAGATGTCACCATTGGTTTCTGCACTGCACCTCTATGATATAGCAAATGTAAAAGGAGTTGCAGCGGACCTTAGTCACTGCAACACACCCTCTCAGGTATTGGATTTCACTGGAGCGTCTGAATTGGCTGCTTGTTTAAAGGGTGTAAATGTTGTTGTCATACCTGCCGGTGTTCCAAGGAAGCCGGGAATGACCCGTGATGACCTATTTAACATTAATGCTAACATAGTGAAGACTTTAGTTGAGGCTGTTGCTGATAACTGCCCCGACGCCTTCATCCACATTATTAGTAATCCTGTTAACTCCACCATGCCAATTGCTGCGGAAGTCTTGAAGCAAAAGGGGGTATATGATCCAAAGAAACTCTTCGGAGTTACCACCCTCGATGTTGTAAGGGCAAATACATTTGTTGCTCAGAAGAAAAACCTAAAGCTCATTGATGTTGATGTCCCAGTCATTGGAGGTCATGCTGGGATTACTATTTTGCCCTTGCTGTCTAAGACAAAACCGTCAGTTACTTTCACTGATGAAGAAGTTCAGGAGCTAACTGTCAGGATTCAAAATGCTGGGACAGAAGTTGTTGAGGCAAAGGCTGGTGCAGGGTCCGCTACTCTTTCTATGGCCTATGCTGCAGCAAGATTTGTTGAGTCCTCGCTCCGTGCTCTTGATGGGGATAGCGATGTCTATGAGTGCACCTTTGTCGAGTCTGACTTGACAGAGCTCCCATTCTTCGCCTCAAGGGTTAAGCTAGGACAGAATGGGGTCGAGGCATTGATTTCATCAGACCTCCAAGGATTATCCGAGTATGAACGGAAGGCTTTAGAAGAGCTCAAGCCAGAGCTAAAGGCCAGCATTGAGAAAGGTGTAGCTTTCATTCAGAAGCAACCTGTGACTGCTTGAGCTTTTCTAATGTTTCAATCATCGAGAAGAAATAAGGGATTTCAGCTATCTCAGATACGTTGATGCAACTGCATTCCAGTTTTGTAGATGACTCGAGAAATGTGTTCCTCCCTGTACCCCCTCTCGCTGCATATTGAAGCGCTTTTATCACTGAGATACGAGTAACTGGTGTAATAGGATTTTGTTGTCATGTGAGTTATATACTACATGGTGACATTGCTTGGAATGATGTCAATCATTCTTAGTCCATGGAATCTTGAATTTGTTTGGGGTTAACTTCAATTCATGTCTTTCAATTCAATTCTCGTTGCCTTTCTTCTATGCTATCTAGCTAATAGCAAGATCAAACAACCATTTAGTATTTTGTTATTTTCGAATATTATCACCTTGTACAACAACTTGTCTTGGTTCAGGACCCAACATCGAATGCAAACTGCAAAGGATCATTTTAAAACATCTCCATCAAAGGGACATCTAAAGCAGTCTTTTGGATGAGAAAAAATCATGCCGGAAAATCTAAAGCAGAATGGCATCCACTGGTTTTACAACAAAAACCAAAATATTTCAACGACATATTTAGTAGGTTAAACTAGACATTGTACAGTTCTCAAAGAGAACCAGAGGAAAAAAAAAGTTTAAATGTATTGCCATACTAGTTGAATAAGAAAAGCTACTATAGAAGAGGTAAAATATCTTTTTAGTTCTCTCCTTTTTACCCCTTAAAACAAATTTCGGCTACTAGCAATGTTCCACTGGTTGAGCAGGCAAAGCTACTTGTGAAAAGGGCAAGGCACCACGCCACGGATTGAGCTCGACTTATTCATCATGCCAATAGCAAATTGCAAATATCTAAAAAAAAAAACTCATTCAATTGAAAGAGCACATGTAGATCATATAATAAATGGCTTTTGATCGTGAATCAAATGACACAACAAAAAGGAAGGTCAAGCAATTGCAACAGAAAATAGCATAAACCCAATTCCGAAACACAGTTTAGCAAACAAACAAAAGCAATATAAATCACATTTTGTATAGCTCAGCAGTTTTGCTATATGTAGAAAAAAATATCTGAAGATGTTTCTTTCTACCCATACTTGATATTTTTAATATTTAATTAAGTCCATCACAAATAAAAAAGAGACTGTTGCCTCAATTTCTCCACCTTCCTCCTCTAGCACCACGGCCTTGACCACGACCACGGCCACGGCCACGGCCTCCTCTTCCACCTCCACTCAGTGCCTTATTCACATCGTGTTTTGTTTGCATGTTTTCTGGCAAGGGAAGTATGTGATCCACACACTTTCTGAAGCTGAAATCATCGACCGATTCATCATCCCTTATGAGGAAGAAGCAACGACTTCTAAACTGAGGATGAAAACGAACTTGGAAAGCTCGAATCCCGTTGCCTATCTTTTTCTCTGGCTCCAAATGACCTTTCTTGAGCAACTCCAGTAACATAGTGTGCTCATACTGCAATATAAGGCAAGTAAAAAAGATAAGCAGATCAAGCCACATTCCTGGAAGCTTTAATCTAAAGTATACTTTTAACATGCATATTAACAGTTGAAACTCCTGTATTCCAGGTTAAGAGTGAAACATCATCTCATTGAAGATTAATATTATTTATCAGTGTCAGCTAACAGTACACAGTAATGACCTCTATGACTCAACTTGAATCTGAAAGGGGAAGTAAAGTAAAAGAAGAGCATGGTTAATCTAAAAATGTAAACAAACAAGCATAAACTGCGAAACTAAAGTTCTCAATTGTTTTGTTTTACTGTTTAAGATTCTAATAAAAATAGTTGAAGTAATCATAGTAGCCATTGCTGCAAAAAAGAACTCGAAGCCCAAAATACAATGTTCACCATTATCCAATGAGAGACGGCCAACAAATTCTAGATTCAAGTCAAGAAAATTAAATGATAAGTCACAGGCAAGGAAAAAACAGCTTTAACAAATCAAGCTCCCAAATCTCCGCATGGAAGGAATTCTGGAGCCATAGTTCAACAGGACAACACTTGTTCATGCAAATATGATCAGAACAAGGATAATTGACACAGATACTTGATCTTGGTACAATCAAAATAACTGATAGTTCTTACATAGTTGGCCTACTTACAAGATTGTCTAATGAAAGAACATAAGCACTTCCGATGTTCTACAACTATGACAACTCCCACATACACCAAGTCGGGACACAACCATCTGGTGCATGAATGATGTTGACATCTAAATGTAAATCGATAAAACTTCTGAATCTAAGATTCGTGGAGACTGCAGAATATTATATTAACCTTTTGTTTTTTAATATTTTATGGCAAGATGGTATTCAACTCTATGATGTAGATGTTTTGGAAAAGTAGAAAGCTTTTATATGCATCACAAGTTCATGATCAATACAAACTATCAATCCCTTGTCAGTGCAAACCCAAAAAGCAGATATATCAAAGCATTTAGACAACAGTTAAAGTTGTCAACAAATATGGTAAAAACAGCTTTATTCAAATACATGTGCACCCTGCAAACCACCTTTTAACATATTTTGCTATATTTTGCATGAGTTAGCAACCTAGCACTACCTCCAACTTCCTACCTCTATTGAAGCAAAACTGGTTTACAATCAAATTTCTGCAGAAAATATCACGTCTCTTGGGGGTAACAATATTTTATGCCTTCCCTTAGATGTCTCAGGGTCCCTTCGCATGGGTGGATTGGACCCAGTGAATACAAATCACTCCCCAAAATTAATCGATTTGAGACACATTTTCTCATTTTCAGACAACAGTAACATGTTCCTGCACAACATATCATCCCATTGTCCCCAAAATTTTCACTAATTTAACAACAATATTCATTTTCTGAAAACATGTTTAACCATTTAAGCATAAGACAAGAACACGTCAAATATCAAATCTTGCTTTAAGCACGGTTCCAATATGGATAACTTCGGTTATTATAAACAATTTCCCCCAAAAACTCTGTTAATTTGATCAATAAATAATCCCTATAAGTAAAATAAAGAGCTCAGACATCAATTTACCTTATTCACATTGATGCTCGGAGGCCAAGTATGCAGTAACTTGTAAAAGTAATCAAACATCTCCTTGGACGATTCAAATACCTTTGGACCCAAACTGACCGGACCCGACTCCTCCGTTTCTTCATCATCTTCCAAACTCTCCAGCCGTTGTTCTTCGACGGACTTCTCGTCAAACTTCAGTTTCTTCTCTCCATTATCTTCCTCCTCTTCTTCCTCCCTGTCCCGCTTCGACCCGCCGCCGTTTTCAGAAGTGGCTGTCTTCAAATCAGTTAGCGCCGGCTCGGATGGATCGGCTGGTTGGGGCTCGAGCTCCATGTCTTGCTCGATGGTTTCTGAAGCTGATTTGTCGGCCATAACTGAGGTCTGAAAGAGCTCATTAAACCCAAGCGTTTTGCATTTATAAACCCTTCATTCCTTTTCCCTTTCCTTTTCTGTTTTAAGGGTAAATTTCATCATCAGTCACCGAACTTTTAAAAACATCTCAATTAAATCACAATACTTAAATTTATTCCAATTAAGTTACTGACAATCATACATATCTATCTTGTATCCATATTCATCTAATTCTTGATATTTATCCACGCGCATACATAAATACCAACTATTTTATTAAAATAATCATAAAATTAATTTGAATTTCATCGTCAATTTCCAAGCAGAGCTACGACTTTTCTGTCTGTAATCTAAAGCAATCATCCATTCCGAAACACTTTTGAGAAAGAATTAGCACACATCATTTGCATTCAGGTACTCTCATTTAAGTTTTATCAGTTCTGTTTTTCTTTTTTAGCCTTCAATACAATTGTTATTTAGATTTTTGACAAGCGATTGTCTAATTTTTCTGGATTCTGGTTTTCTTTGCTTTATATATATATATATATATATATATATATATATATATACTGATCGCATTGATTGAAGCTTTTGAACATGGGTTTAAATTTTTAGAAATTTTTGGTTGGAAATTTCTGATCGTTGTCTTGTTAAAATTCTCTTTGGTAGCTGAGAAAACTGGAAGATTTTTTTTTTTTGTTTAGTAATTAACTGCAATTTGCATCAGTATTTTAAATGCTTTGAACCTTTTTTTTTTGTCAAAAAAATTGATTTACAGTATGGTTATATGAAAGCAGAAATTAGAAATCATAACCCCAAGTTTTTAGGGGAAAAAATCATGTATTTTTATAAATCTCATTTGCAATATTTGTTCAAAAATTTATGAAATTAAAAAAAGTTTGTGCTTTGAATTATGTAAAATCGATGGTTTGTGCCAGGGGAAAGTCTTTTAGTGGATGTAATTTTACTTTGGAGGTAAGCATAAAATATACTCACGTTTCTACTGAAATGCTCTCAATTTTCATTACTTGAAAAAAGATGAGAAAAAGGGAGTTCATTCTTTTTGAGCTGCTTTTTAAATTCATTTTTCAAGTCTGTTAATGATTTATGAATTTTTATTATAACTAATATAATTTTGGTAGGACGCAATGGGAGAGCACTTGGTTGATCACATGCCCGCATTACTGCAATCACTGCAAGGGGATGAGGGTTCTGGGGAGTGTTCACACTCTCAAATTGTTGCTCCCTTTATTTCAGTAATTGATATTCTGGATGATGAAGAAGAACGAGTAACTGGTGAAGAATACTGTTTGATTCAAGCTATGGAGTGTCGCATTTGCCAGGAAGAAGACAGTGTTAAAAATTTAGAGATTCCTTGTGCTTGTAATGGCAGTCTGAAGGTACTTTGTGTGCTCAATTGCTTTTTTTATTTAGGCAAATTTACTATCGACTTACACTTATTTAGTCTGTACGCATTTGTATATGCCTGTGCTCTCTTTATGGTGATGATGATATCAGAAAGTGTGAAATAACTTCTATATGTACTTTGCCTTTAGTGTTTATGGTTTTGAAGACTCAATTTTAGTGGCCTGTCCATATGTGTGGTTTGTTCGTTTGTAGATTTTCCTATGACAAACTTACTTCCTATTGTTTCTATTCTTGTCCCTTGAAAAATCCAGTATGCGCATAGGAAGTGTGTTCAGAGATGGTGCAATGAGAAAGGAGATGTAACATGTGAGATCTGCCATCAGGTGTGTTTGACGCTCATTTGTCTGATTGATTTTTTATTTTTTTGCCTCTTGAGTTTTGATGCTTCAATGCTTAACTGCCCCATACAATTCTTGTCAAGATTTAGTACTTTCTATTACTACTGTACACGAGACTTGAAAAGTGAAATTCATGAGCTTATATACCCTTTTAGTTTTCACACACTTCTTGTTATGGACTAGATTCTACATTGAGTGAGGGTAATATTGTGAGTGAGATTCTTGTTTCGGTGGTCAAACATAGCAATCTTGAGAGATGATATGTAAATATATGCCAGGATTGTTTAAAATATAGGTGTTATGAGTTGTACATTTTTATTATTAGCTAATTTGTGCATTTAATTTTCCCCGTTGTACAGCCTTACCAACCTGGCTATACGGCTCCACCTCCTATCCAACATGATGATACCACCATTGAAATCAGGCATGTTTTGAGTACTTGGTCCTTTTTCTTATTTGTTCAATTTGTTAATGTGTTCTGAGTGAGCCTTTGGATGTATTGATATAACAATTTTTATTTAGTAAACATAGATGATCTTGGAAGCTAGTGTTGCGATATCTATAGAAGCAATGCTCATGAATAGTAACACATGTAATTTTCAGAAATTTCAACGTTTCATTATTGTGTGTGTGTAGATACACAAAAAGCTAATTATTTATCTGATATTAGCCGAAGTCTGCTAATAGGGGTGGGGGTGTGTTGATGACATGGCCTTGGGGGGTAGATTTTTAATAAATGATGGAGGGAAAGCAATACTAACTTTTGGGTCCCTGTTGATTGAACTTAATATTTGTGGCACATATAGGAGATTCCTTGGAGTAACAACTAGTGGTTACCCAACACGGCACTTCTCTTGCCTAATGTTATTTGTATATAGAAATAAACTTGATTTGTTTGTTCATGACTGAATATCTGTTGATATGAAGCCCTTGTTTGAGCCCAATTATTTAAAATTCACCTTTTCAAAACTCATTTTCAACCACACATTCTCTTATAAAATAATTTTACACGTAAACCAAAAAATTTTCTCCTCTTTTTAACCACACATTCTCCAAAAAATCATTATTTCAAAATATATTATCCCCAAAAAATGGGGCTCAAACAGGGGTTAATAGTTGTCGGTCTTATATATCTACAGTTTGTCGTCATCTTGATTATTCCTTTTTCCCTCTCTCGTCTTATTACATTTAAATTAGTATGGGGGAACACTATGAAAGATGCCAGTGACCGTCTAGAGGCAATAATTTAGGGACTTGAATCATGCATAATTTGTATTTGATTCTCATCCAGCCTACTTATTAGTCATTAGAGATCGTAATTGATGACGTTTAATTGCTTACTGTTAATTTAAACGTTGGTTAAGCTCGGCAACATGTTTTGGATTAGAAAAGAATAGGTGCCTTTATATGGTGAGTACAAATGTTAGATAATGTTTTGTTTGGTAATCTATTAAATGTATGCAAAATAAACATTTTTCTTTCAATTAATAGGAAATTTTGGAGGAATTTTCTTATATGGTTTCAAATAATATATAAGATGTGCCGAACATGGTTTGCTATATCTACGGATGAAAAAGAGAAACATAAGTACTCCGTGGCATGGAAGAAGTGCATGACCTACTGCCGTAAATATATTTAATAAAGAAATGGTTTTTTCAAATGCAAAATGGGATATCATATAATGAGACAAATAGTACCTGTTGGTAGTCAACTAACCATGGAGTGGATATCGGAACCACAAAACAAATGAACAGCCATTGATATGAAATTTATGATATACCTTGTACCAAATGGTTGTGCTCGTCTTCTTTTTCCAAATCCCAAACACAGCTGCTGCCAAAAGCATCAAACTTTTCATGTTCACATGCTATTGTTTTACCCCATCAGCACCATAATATCTCCATCACCATGCGGCTTGCCACTATAACCCCTTTGCATATCTGTTCTGTTGCAAAAAACAGACAATGGTGTAATCATAGGTTTAACTACGAAATATGTCTGATTGATGAATGTTCTAATATCTCTTTGATTCCCACAATTTTCGAGAGATAAATTGTTTCAGTTAAAAACTATTTAATATTTACTCTTGCTCTAATATATTATGGCTTCCTGTGAAGCATCAAATTTTGTTTTCGAGTGACAAATCACTTCCACACTAATTCTTTGTAACATTAGCTAGTTAATGTAATAAATTGCATCAGTTTAAGTTTGGACTGATAAACTCTGAAATTATACCTTTACAGTGGGGGCTGGACAATTGCTGGTTCTCCTTTGGATTTGCGTGACCCGCGACTTCTGGCTATGGCAGCAGCTGAGCCTCGTCTTCTCGAGGCTGATTATGATGAGTATGCTGACTCAAATGCTAGTGGAGCTGCATTTTGTCGTTCTGTTGCTTTAATTGTAAGGAATTGCTACTCAGCCTACTCTCATTCATATAGGATTATAATATATATCTTATGACTTTAACCTTATTAATTGTAAGTTCTAAATGTTATGCTCTCGTTGCTTGCTATTCATTCTTTCGTGAGCATCCACTGCACTAAAATAAAAGCCTTTGCTATCTCCCTTTCACTCTCTTTTTCTCTGGCACACACATGTAAAACAAAGACATACACATGTCAGTCCCCCGTGCACAGAAACTCTCATCCCCACCCCCACACATAACAATGGAGGCAGGAATATGGAAAGGAAATGGGTGAGATGACATTGTGCTAATCTTCTTGCTATTTTGTCACGTTGATAAGATATTTTTCCAACAGCTAGTTTGTACTGTTCATGTTTCCCTCTGGGTTTATGAAAAATGAGATTAAAAAATCATTCCATGGTATAGCCCCGTCCTTCAATTCTATTTTATGGCTGGCCCTTTCACCAATTAGAGGTGAAGGCGGCAGAACGACTTGATCTTTGTTTACCTCTGCTGCATAATTTTGGGTTTCTCTTATCTATAGCTCAGTAAATTTTTATAATTTATTTTTGATTGCTTTTTAAATCTATCTTTTGTGCCAGCTAATGGCTCTTCTACTCTTGAGGCATGCTTTAACGATGGGAAATGGTGACAGTGCCGATGATGATGTATCCACCTTTTTTTCTGTGAGTAGGATTTTCTGTTATATGCATGCCTATGTGCATTAGAGTTGTATTAGCATGGTTGCTCACTCAATTTTATGGTTGACACTTGACAGCTTTTCTTGCTTCGGGCTGCCAGCTTCCTTCTTCCCTGCTACATTATGGCTTGGGCCATCAGTATGTTGCAGCGTCGAAGACAAAGGCAGGTCAGATTTTTTTTCCCTTGTCATTTTCTGATCTTCAGTATGCCTTCCGGGTTTTCATAATCATTATCATACTCCAAAACATGATGGTAGTCAATTGACAGACCATAAGGCAGGTCAGATTTTTTTTCCCTGGTCATTTTCTGATCTTCAGTATGCCTTCCGGGTTTTCCTATTCATTATCATACTCCAAAACATGATGGTAGTCAATTGACTGACCATAAGTGCAGATTGACTGCGTGTCAATGGCGGATTTAGAGGGGGCTGGCCTGGGCTGCCCAGTCCATTTCAAATTTTGATGTATAATTTTATTATTCCCAAAATATAATAAGTTGATATCAACATGTAGTGTTCTAATACTAGGCTTGGGAGGAACATTTAATGCAGGATTTCAAATTTTCATGAGGGGTTTCACTTTTTATTATTGCAACTTAAAAGAAATAGTTCCAACTTTAGAGGTTGATTTCTGAATCAACATTGCGCTTGGTGATTTTAAGACACCCTTTCCTAATTTATTGATGAAAGAAAATTCTTAGAGGTTGACAACTTCAGACATGTTCACCAATAGGGATGACTAGGTTCCCTGGATACACACTTATTTGCCGAAAGTGTGATTCATTTCCCATCATCCAATCATAGAATGGACCTTGAGTTTTTAAAATGATGTTTATGTTGCATAATGTAGACATGAACAAGGATGAGAGCATATTCAGAGAATTCAAGTAAGATAGAAGAATGACATAAAACAAAAAATTAGAACAAGGACAAATATAAATATATGCCCCTGATTGGCCCCAAATTTTAAAATTCTTTTTTCTTCAAACTCGTTTTCAATCGCATATTTTATGGGACCCAACTTTTCAACCACACATTTCATCAACTTTTATCAAAATCTACTAAAAATCTATTTTTTATACAAACCAAATGGGGGCTATAATTCAAGGTGATTTG
Organism: Fraxinus cuspidata; assembly: GCA_903798385.1. Lineage (NCBI taxonomy): Eukaryota > Viridiplantae > Streptophyta > Magnoliopsida > Lamiales > Oleaceae > Fraxinus > Fraxinus cuspidata. The sequence goes on along the minus strand of CAIGRP010085769.1, from coordinate 6,791 downwards.
TTCAACATTAGAGATGTTAGATAGATTTCACGTATTTCCATTGGCATAAATATTTCTTCCGGCTTGCATTACAAAAATATAACATTATCTTTTTTGATTTAACTAGATCTCAAGTCTATGCTCTACAGTAGGAGCACACTTACTTGAGCTTGGCTCATGTTTATAAACACTTAAATCACTTTTTATCCTTACATTTTGATGGCCCACATGCCACAAGTATTACCACTTATCCACCACTCATTTTTCTCTATTTAATATATTAACAATTTATAAACACTTTCCAGCACGCTTTTAAACAAAATACATGGCAGTGTCTCTAGAGCTTAAAGAGCTCTTATATCCTGTTGAATTGATTAAAAAGTAGTGCATTTAGCATTCATTAAACTTTTTATAAATTGCCTGAATTGTATGAGTTAAAAGAGTTATGATATCCTTCAGCAAACTATCATGCAGACTTAGAAAAAAAACACTCTTTTTTTCCCCATTTGTCTTTTCCTTTTCCTTTTCTTCTTCTTCTTCTCGAGGATGGTGTGGAGGGGTTTCAAATGTGAATCCCCGATTTTTTTCTTAGTGAATAACTATTAATAAACTTAAACATTCTGACCGCCCTTTGAATTTTGGAATGGTTTCTATGATATATTTACCAAAATTAGTAGGGGCAAAAGATAACACCATTTTTCCTTGGTCTGTTTCTCTGTGTGTTTATTCTTTTTTTTGGTTAATATTTTTGTTTGGGTTGTGGCATGTGTGCCTGCTTCACGAGGCCATAGGTTCATTTATTGGTTTTGGTGTTATTTTAATTCTCAAAACCAATGCACGTTTTTATAGAACAAGCTTATGTGCTATCTATTAGTTTACGCGAACATAAATTCAAATTTCATGCTGGTATTAATATTTCAGTCTTTCGTATGAACTCTTCTCAGAAAAGATTTTAGAGTTTTGAGTTGGGACCAAGATGCATTTTGGAATTATTTACTGGACGTAGTTAATTACTGAATAGTAGTAACTAGTAATTCCATCCCTGTGGGTTTTAATGCTAATCTCTGTTATAAAAAAATAAATTGAGTAAAAAAATGTTCCACGGCTGCTGATATATTTCTTTTATTGATTTGAAGATTGGTGACTCAGTAAAGGGGCACCCATTTCCACTTTTCGTATATGTGGTAGTAAAGTTGAGATGTTGCCAATGTGATGATGCATCATTAATCTCCGTTCATGTTGTATTGTTTTAATTCTTTTGGAATTATTTACTTATTTCTGTTTCGGCTTGTGTTTGTTAAATCAGGAAGCCGAAGCTCTAGCAGCAAGTGAAGTTGCTTTCAGGCTGCAGGCAGGGCAACGTGGGGGTTTGCAGGTCACAATAGCACCAGCACCTGGAGCAATAACAGGACCACGCATGAATCCTCATCCAGAGCCAGTTTAATTTACTCTCTGCTTTCTTACATCCTGCACACCTTGACATATGAAGAACTGAGGATGACGGGTTTTTACTCGTAGAATCTTGGGGTTGCATTGTTGCCATGCAAGATTTCTACAGAACTCTGTATTCTGTTTCAGTATTTTCTTTTTCTCTGCATTTCACACCAACCTTGCTCGAATTTTGCATTTGTTTGTCATCAGGGAAATTTAAATTACAGAGCCGTTTTCAAATGTATCCAGTACGACAGCATTTGTTTTGATCAGATAATTCAATTGTGAGGTCTGAATATATAAGTATTCTGGTTTCAAGGTTCGTGTTTAGAATCGGTTTGATTATGTGAAGTCACCTAATTTTGAGTCGATTGATTCCAACTCCTTGTGCATGTCTCTTTGATTTTGCGACGAAAACGATATTTCAAAATTTGGTACTTTTTCCTAATGTGTGTCTCGCTCAGTAGCATTTGTGTCGCATAAATTCTCACATGAGCATTTCGTCAATTTTAATAGCTATGTAGGAGATTCCAGTTAATGGGAGTGGTTTTAGTGACCGTTTAAAGAAGATAGAAACTGAGTAACAAGTTTAAGCAAAAAAATGTTTTTTAATCAACTTAAAACTTCGATATTGACCATTAATGTTTTACATACAATATTTATAAGAATGTTGGGAGAAATATTGTAGCCAACTTTTTGTTCTTTCTGTTTGTCATTCTAAGAAATAACATGGGCTATTGTGACCTGCAGTTGCAGCTAGCCTGCAGCCTACAACTCATTACCGTTAGATATATATTCAGTGTTCTAAAAAACGCATTTAGGCATAGAACGTGAGTGAAACATTTCGACTTAGCGCGAAATTAAGGGGTCGTCTAGACGCGCAAAATCATACGTTATTAATTCGTTTCTTTTTTTTAAAAAAATCTTTTATTTGATTTTAGTTTCAAAAATTTTCTTTGAAAATTGTATAATTGACTAATTGTAAGTAAATATAATATTTTATGATTTTATATATTTGGTATGTATTATTTTAACTGTCAAATAATTTAGAATGATAAAAAAATAAAAAAAATTGAAAATGAAAAAAATAAAAAACTTTTGTTTTTTACTTTTTAGCTCGTAAAATTAAAAGTTTGGTCTAACCACGCTTTACATCTTTTGAAAAGATGCATGTGGTCATCAATGTTTGCTGCGCAAATGTCTAAACAGTGACCATTTTTCTTTGGTTAAAGTTAAATCATTCTTGGTTTCAGCCCACCATATGCTGCCTGTGAAGGAAAATAATGTAATTTTTTTCTAATATATATGTGACATTTGGAAAGCGGTATAGGGCTCGTTTGACGGCGCTCTATTTTTACTTTTGGTGAAAGAATTTCATGAAAAAAGTTAGCTATTTTAGGTCAATTTTACTTAAAAGTTCTTTTAATTAGATAAAATACTTTCAAAAAATTTCTAAAAATACTTAACAGTAACTTAATTTCGGAACAATTTTGACTTTTCAAAATCCTGTCAAACAGTCAAAAAAAAAGAAAAATTGTTGTTGCCATGTTATTTGCCGTGGTATCAGTGTTTGAAATTGACCCCTTGAAAGGAAAGGTCAAGGGTTAAAGTAACGGTGAAGTCGGGCTAATGAATAATGATGGCAGGTGGTCAACATCAACCCAAGTGTAGTGCTACTTGGAGAAAGTCAAACCCTCTACATGATGGAAGTAACAGGGTATTTAGCCCTAGTTTGTTACATATTAAAATTTTTATTCTCATTTTTCTACTCATTTTAACTACATTTTCTTCAATAAAATAATATTTTACATCACATCAATAATTTTTCCTTCTTTTTCAACCCTATATTCTTCATCAATCTACTATTCCAAAATACGTTCTTCCAAAATAACGTGGCTCAAACATACCCTTAATATTTACATTGTCCCAAAGCAATCCTGGCTGAAAATCTTCTTTTATAAATTCATTTTTCAAAACTCATTTTCAACCATACATTCTCTTATAAAATAATAATACACGTAAATCGAAAAATTTTCCTTACTTTTAACCACACAATCTTCAATAAAACATTATTCAAAAATGTATTTTTTGTCCCAAAATGGGGCTCAAATAAATGATGGAGATTCTGCAAATATGACCATGTTCCCCATCCCCACCCCCTCCCCCTCCCCCCATTTTTTTTAAAAAATTCATTTTTCAAAACTCATTTTCAACCATACATTCTCTTATAAAATAATAATACACGTAAATCGAAATTTTTTTCTTACTTTTAACTACACAATCTCCAATAAAACATTATTCAAAAATGTATTTTTTATCCCAAAATAGGGCTCAAATAAGTGAAAAGTACTACCAAGTACCAGTAACAGTTTAAATGGGAGATCGACCCACCAATTTTTACCATCAATAACGTACAAGACAGTGTATACCATTTTTATCCCATGATTTGACAAACAACTTTACATGGCTCGTCAAATATATATAGTAGTAGACAATATTAAGCAATTGGTCTGGTTGTCCAATATCTTATTGAAACCATAAGATCATTCTCTTTCCTCCTACAAATGAATTTAACGAGTAATCGTAATTCTTAAAACTTATCCAATGGTCTAGATACAAGAGCTAAGCCATTGATCAAGTTATCCAACATCTTATTGAAACAATGAGATTAGTACATATAATGGGAAAGGAGTTCAGTCTTTGTACAAATGAATTTGACTAGGGATGGCAAAAAAACCCGACAAACCCGATCCCGCGGGGCCCCGCCCCGAACGGGGCGGGAAAACCCCGCTTAAACGGGTATTCGGGGCGGGGACGGGGCGGGGAATTTCTCCCCGGGGCGGGGGCGGGGGCGGGGCGGGGACGGGTAACGGGCCCCCCGCCCCGTTTAATTTTTTTTTTTAATTCAATATTTTAAATTGAAATTTTCATTAGTTCTAATAAAAAATGGCAATTAAAATTATTTGTCTAAGTCTAATGAATGAGAGCAATAAAAATAAATTATCAAAAACTAAAAAAAAAAAAATTAAACGGGGGAGTAAACGGGAAATAACCCCCGCCCCGCCCCCGCCTCGCCTTGCCTTAAACGGGGAACGGGGCGGGGAAATGCTTAACGGGGCGGGGGAGGTATCCCCGCCCCCGCCCCGCCCCGTTGCCATCCCTAAATTTGACAAGGACTTATACGAAGGACTGGTCGAAGAATATTACAAATTTACAATTCACTTATGGTATGTGAAAAAAGATGAATCCTACCATAAATACATAATATTTCGAAACCTTTTTTCCTATAACATTCTTTAATGACCCACTTATGTGCGTGTGTATTTTTTTTTCTCATAAAGCAATCTGGCCATATTATTAAGGGATGTTAAACCGGTTCCAAACTTTTGGGTTTTTAGAGGACTATACCTTAGTCTTTAAATTGTGTAAGTGGATGTCACAAATCTTTGAAAAATTAGCAGCTGAAATCCAAATGAATAAAAACCGTCAATTTGATCGTTAGTTAACTAAGAAAATTGGACTTTAATCAATTTTGATCAAATTGAAAGGGGGTAAAATGGTAACTTTAGAATTAACATTTTCTTCTAATTTATTAACAATAAAAACAATCAAACTAAAAATATATATATAAAAAAAAAAAATCTGCCCTACCCCAACCCCAACCCCCATCTTCTTTCCCACCCCTACCCCTACCCCTAACCCTAACATCCCTTCAAACCATAATCCAAAGCCGTCGACCGCCACTACCACCAACACCAAACCCACAGCCACCCAAAAACCAAAATCACCTCCACTAAATCGAACCATCACCTTCCACTTCTATTCCTTCTAAACTCGACCATCGCCTCCACTAAATCGAACCCAAAAGTTATAGGAATTCCATAAGATCTATTTCAGTGAAACTTACCTATTTCTGTTCTTTCATGGTTTACATGGTTTCTGTTTTCTTGTCAATTAAATCCATTTCCGATCAATTTTGTGATCTCTTAGCAAGATCCAAGTCATAAGCCATGGATTCACAAAGGGAACTTTCTGCACCAAACATAAGGACAGTGACATTTGGTTTCAAGAAGGGAAAAGTGCATCTCGATTGTAGCAATAGCTTGATTTGCTTGGAGGGTTTCAAATAGGAAAAGTGCATCACATTGGTCAGTACTCAATTAGATGTTCTATGTTATTGTTGCGATGGAAGAGGTGGTGGTGGGATTCTCCACCAATAATTTCTTGTAGAATTGAATTGATTAATTTGAGATAAATAGGGTAACCGTCCACCGAGTCAATTGTGGGTTTGGTGGTGGCGGTGGGTTTGGATTTGATGGTGGTGGGTCGGCGGCTTTGGATTGTGTTTGGTTGGATGTTGGGGTGGGAGGTTGGGTTGAGGAAGAAGATGAAGATGAAGATGAAGATGAGGGTGGTGGGGGGGTGGGGGTGGGGCATATATATATATATATTTTAGTTTAATTGTTTTTATTGTTAATAATATTTGAAAAAATTGTTAATTCTAAAGTTACCATTTTACCCCTTTTAAAAAATTGGTCAAAATCCAATTTTCTAGGTCAACTAACGCTCAAATTGACGATTTTCATCTATTTGGACTCCAACTGCAAATTTTTCAAAGGTTTGGGGACCTCTGCTGATACAAACTAAAGATTAAGGTAAAGTCCGCTAGAAATCCAAAGGTTTGGGACCGCTATTGCAATTATCCCTATTATTAATGATTACCAACTATTGTGCTATTTAATTATTGCTACATAATACCCACACTTACGAGTCTATAAAGACTATGGTAAAATGGTATAGTTCGAGTAGTTATAAAAAGGTTTAGAAATATTTTTTTTTTTTTTGGTTGACTAATATTAAAATGAATTTAGGGATTGTGTGACAAAGTTTTGATATAAGTTTTTAGAAAATTTAGATAAATTTTGATGAAATACCTTATTAAAAAGTTGGTAAAAGTTGTGAATCTCGTAAATTGTGTGCTTAAAATTGAAGTTCGATTAGTTGAAATGCTAATAAATTTTTTATTCATGAGTTTTATGAAACGAGCACTCAAATTTTTATCATCGAAACAAGCTAAGGTGCATAAATTCGAGTATTCAATATCATTTGTATATTTTGGGTGATGTTGATAAATTCTTGAAAATGTGAAAGGGACACCGTGCGGCAGTAGTCTGCTCCGCTAGACTACCTTCCGCCTACTCTCGGTCGTTTCGGGACGAAAGTAAAATTTGATCACAATTTGTAGAAAGCTTGCAACATGAAATTAAAATGCATTGGAAACAACTTGATCATTGATTGCTTGAAAGCTAGAAATTACAATTCTTGAAAGCAGTAAATTACAATGGCTAGTGCAGGGGGCGAACACTAGAAAGCTTGAAAGA
>CAIGRP010085765.1:0-10488 GCA_903798385.1 Fraxinus cuspidata | reverse complement strand
GGAAAAAAAAAAAAAAAAAAGGTCGGAACCTAAATTGCTCGGACCCGAGTACGGGTATCGAGTACGTATTTAAGTATAAGATCTTTTATTTTCTAAAACGTAGGATACAGAGATATGGTTAAAAAGAGTCCAAATTCCATACGTAGGTATATCTTTCAAACTTTAATTTTTTAAAAAAATTCACATGTAAAAAGTTAATAATAATTAAGTGGCAAATTATTAAATTGAACAAGTGATTTTATGGGGTATTTTACAATTAAAAATAAGGGTTAGAGATGAATAAAATAGAGATTTAGGGATTTAGTTTTCAATTATTGGAAGTAAAGTGTTCGATCTTATATTATATGAAGGTTTTAGGACTTGCTTTGCAAATTGGGGTTAATGGGCCACAAAATCAATTCAATTCTACCAATTTCTCACATTACCAAATAGAAAGATTAGAAAGAAAACAGTAGAGCCTGAGAAACAGGAGAAAAGAAGGAAAAGGGGGAGAAAAGAAAGGGGAGGAAAAAGAGAAGCCAATCGCCAATAGTGCACTGCCGGAAGCAAGAGCAAAGATCGTCTGCCGCCCAAAAACACAGATCGCCCAAGAACACAGCCAACAAAATCGCCGACAGCAACCGATTTGTCCAAGCAGACTTCGCAAGCAGAATCGCCGGCAACCCATAACATTTCTCACGTACCAGAATTGCCGTCAGACCAAATTTCATGTATACTACCATTCTCCTCACTCCTTTCTCATTTTTATGCCCATAATTCATTCCTAGGTTGTCCTGTCCGCCCCATGTTTCATACTCGTACCTGTGTCGACACAGGTATGCTGGCTAGAAACAAGAGTCCGAGCATCACAGGTCGGAACAAAAAATAGAGAGGGAAGGACGAAGTAGAAAAAATTGAGAAAAAACAATAATGATAATAAGAGAGGAGGAGGACGAGAGGAGCTTATTAAATGTCAAAATCATTGTAATCTTATCTACACAAATCTAGTTTTAAATAAAATAAATCTAAAAAATCTAAAATCTTCCTTCTTTTGCAAATTATATTTCTATTATTCTGATTGCATGCCTCTATGATCCGAAAAAGATTGAAGGGAAAAATCAAAGTCTCGTTCATATAGTATTGTACAAGCTAGCCCCAATTTGAGACTAAGGAATGTCTGTAGCCTGTAGCATCACCACTCTTTATGAAAATACAATACAGAGGTCAATCCAGCATCTGTCCCATTTCAAACTTCCATAACCAGACAATAAATAATGGCATTTCAATGGAAATAGGAACAATTATCAACTTAACTATTTGCACATTCTTTTTTTTTTTTTGATTGATTAGGTGTTGGTTTACATCTGCAACATGTAATATACCTGTCAAGGCCAAGGACTGAGTAATGGTGCGATAATGAATCTCTTGCACTGGCCCGAAGAGTCTCTCTAAAATTACTATCCTTATCCCTGTATGATGTATCTGCTTTCCAGTACCAATCATCCCTCTGAAAATGTTGATGATATGCACTTGGATCATTTTCTGTCCATCTCTCATAACTTTTTCTGAATTTATTTCTTTCTCGGTTAAATATACTTTGCATTCGCCTAATTCGCTCCTACAAAAACCATGAAGATCGATGAATACGACAGTAAGATTAAACAGATTTCAGCATAAACATAATAAATGATCATACGGAATTTGCAAGAAAAAACAAATATGAAAGAATTTTCAATTAAGAGAAAACAATATTCTAATTTATTGCTTCTGAGTGAAATCTGGAAGTGCAAAGAGCTCTCTTTATTCTTCAATAGAAAATAAACTATTTTGAACTCATAATTTTGTTCGGTTTGTGAAAAAAATAAGAGTGCAATTAGTTAGTTGTTTCAAGTTATTTTCAATTTTTGGTTTTGCAAAACACTGAAAAAGTGTTTGCTATGATATTTCTGAAAATGTATTTTTGAAAACAAAGTTAAACTTATAACATAGGACTCAAAACATATTTTTGACGTTTTGAAAACAATATAAAACATGAAAAACAAGCGTTTAAATACTTAGAATTTTAACAATTAAAAATTGTAAGAAATAAAACTATTTTAACAAATAAAATTTTAAAAAATTGGAAAAATAAAAATAAAATTGTAAGAAATAAAATTGTAAAGTTTTCCTAAAAAGTAAAATAATAAAACTTTTTGGAAAAATAAAAATTATAAAAATAATTCAAGCTCTTAATAATCATTTACATAAAAATTCTAGAAAAATATTCTCTCGGTCCACATCATTAATTTTTATTTTACTTTCTATATTTTGAACTTAACTTATTATTTATTTTTATTTTACTTTTGTAACGAGAAAAAATTATTGTGAGATTCACCAATATTAAAATATATACATTACTTGATATTAAAAAAATTATATCTATTAAATAACCAAATTTCATAGAATAAAATATTACAAAACAATTTTTTAAAATTTCAAACCAAACGTGCTTTTTAATTTTCTAAAATAATTTTTTAAAATGACAAATCAAACATGTTATTAATATTCTTAAAACAGGCTATCAAAACAAAAATTGAAAATGAACTGAAAACTGAAATATAAACCAAACAGGTTATAAGGGTTTACCCAATGCAATCTATAGGTGCAATATCCATGAGCAATGTTAGAAGTAGTGTTTTAAAAAACGGTGCCTAGGTATTGCCTATGTGGGAAGCAGGCACAAAATGCTTTGCCTCACTCTTTTTCAAGGTTTTTTTATTTTTTACTTCTTTATTTATTTTTATTTTTCGCACCTAAGAGCCTTTTTATGCTTTTTAATGCTTTTTCTTTAATTATTATATAATTTTTAGATTGATTTAAAAATTTAAAATAAGAAACACTTTTTATGCCCAGGTTGAAGCTTGGCCGCCACGCTTTACGATTTTTAACATTGGTCAGAAGTGAAAAGGAAAAGTGCACATGTACTACTGTTAAATCAGGATTCTCTTGAATTCAATTTTTGTTTAAACTTTAGTTGAAACTTACAAGTCATTTGAAAGAATTTTGGAAAGTTATTGTGCATTTTGACAATCATCTTTTCATTTAGAAGTTCTCAAACAAACAGCATCTCCATAGTCTTCAAACAAGCACCCATCAAAGTCAAAAAGAAACTTGAACTAATAGTATTTTCTGTAAACTGCATTTTCAGCTACACCAAAACTCTATTCGAGTTTGACTTCTTAAGATATAAACAAACAGATATACTCTTTAAATATTTTCAATTAAACATCTGAATAATAACTTATGCTAAATGAATAGACATAATATTTACTGCTGCCAGCTGTGTTATGATTATGGAATAGTAACATCAATCTGCTATGTGAAATGATATATTGATCAGAATAAGAGCATAAATTACAAATTTCATACAAAGAAAGAACAAAAACAAGAACAATATAAATTGAATCTCACCACTCTTTCCATTTCTTCTTCATATTCTTCTTGCATACGTTGATTATATCTTCTCCAGGCCGCCTCCTGAAATTTCGTTCTGGAAGAACAGCCAGTTGAACATTTCCATGACGACTGAGACCTTCTCAACTTTTTGCAATACCATGGCATTCCAATTTTAGTATGTGTTATGAATAACCAAAGAGAAATGACATTTAAGGACTGCAAAATTGAAGCAATTAAAAGATAGTACCTATAGCAAAATTTTGCCAATGTATCGTATAAGCAACCACTTTTTCTTATAATTTTCTTTGGGAATCGGCCAAAGACAGAGAGAAGGGAATGGAGGAAAGTTGCTATAAATAATCTTTAAAAATGTTGAATGAAGTGAACTATTGCATCTAAAAAAAATCCCTAAGAAAGACTAAAAATTGAAAACTATGAAACCAACAGTTACCTGAGTGGAGATCCAACCAACTGTTGTCCGCAATTGGGTAACCTGCCACAAAGATACTCCCAGTTATGAAGGTGGGAAAAGCTTTCAAATAATGTTTCAAACTTTCACCAATTATAGACTAACAAACCAAGTCTATATCTAAGATATTTGAAATGTATGCATGCAAGAAAAAATAATTCAAAATTTTCACTCTCTTCCATAAGATTCTACTTTCCATTATCCTGTTCATCCCCTGGAGGGGTATTCTCACAATCACAATTTCTTCTCGCTGCTTTATCATAGCACATATTGTTTTGTAATTTTTAGGTCCTGTGACAAGCAATATTGTGCTCCCCTGAACTCTATTTGTAAGATTAAAAGGTTCATCTCATTCTCTAGCGTGGTTTTTGAGAAACAACTCCTCTGAATCAAGGGATAATTTGTTATGAAACCTCACCATGTTCACAGCTTCAGCGAGAACAGAATTGGCCATTTTTCCATCTCTCCACTTTTCCCCTTTTACATCCTTGATGCGCATGCTTGCTCAGGAGACTAGCAAGCATGTGAGATCTCTCATAAGCTTCATCAGGAAGTGGAAAAAAGGATTAAAAAGGTCATGTCTCTTATGGCTGAAGATATAAATATGATGCAAGTGCTGGAACATTACATGAATGAACAGAAGGAATGAAATTTCCTCCAAAATTCAAAAATATGGAGGAATAGGAATCATGATAACAACCAGGAAAAGCAACCAAGGAAAGATAGAAGCATTCCCAGGCAAGAGGAAGGAATCTGAAGAGCTGGGAATAGAACATGCTGACGCATTGCAACCAGGAAAATCTTAGAGCCTGGAGAAGAAAGCAATATGAAAATTTCCAGATTTTATTACTGACATATTGTTAATCACCAAGAGAATAGTAATTCGAAATACAGATGCCCATCCCTAATATTTACTAAAATGCCATTTGAGAATTCACTTACTTACCAGGTGAAACTGAAAAGTATTTTCAGTCGCTAATTAATGTATATGTTGTCATTCCCTCCAGAACCCCACAAACCAAAGCGGCTAAAAACAAATAGAATTTGCTAAAAAGCCAGCTAACAAGGGTAAAGGACGCATACTCTTGTAAGTAATTTTGGCTAGAGCATTAAGTCAGCTATATATTTGACACTAGTTTGCCATAATGCTGAAACTATGGCGATAATCAATTCCTCCATTTAAGTGTCTATCATTTTTCTTGTTCCTGTTCCTAACTTTTCTCGTGGTAGTTCCCAAAGAAATGACAGCCAAGTGAGCATCAGTCTTTAATAACTAAAATAGTACTTAGGGCGTAATGTAACAAGAAAATACTAAAAGTCTATTCTAAAGACTAAGAATTAGTAGAATTTGAGTTAATCTTGGTATTTATATTTGTTAGGAGTTTGATAATAATAATAATAATATTATCTTTTATTTCAATTTTTTTTTAGATAGGAAGTTTAATTATTTTCAAAGTTCTTTCTTTATATAAAGGGGCTTTGGGCAATGTTTACGGACACACCTAAAGAATATGAATAAAACTATTTTCTTGCCCTCCATTGTTCCCTTTGATCCCTTTCGATCCTTCATCTTATTGTTCTTTATCAAAATTGTGCATTCCTGCATTAGGGCGGGAAATGATTGATGTTCGATCGCCCTTTGATTCCATGTGTCATTGCTTTACAAAGACAAAGACAAGAAGAATACCAGCGTTAAGCCTGAATGAAAGGCTGAATGAAAGGGACAATGTGCGCTAAGACTGTATTGAATCCACTAGTTGTCATATTTTCCTATTTTCCATCAAGAAGGTAACTGGATGACTATAAAGGCTAATTCTCACTTTTCACGTAGTTCTTTAGAATTACTTTGGTGCGTATCAAACGAGAAATGATCACCAATGACTAGCCTGACTTCTATGTAGAGAGGACCCCAGGAGACGGGCAGCAATGTTCTCTTAAAGTGGAGATAACGTTAACAACAGTTGAAATCCTTGTAAAACTGGTACAAAATGACATTTTGAGTTTTCCGCACTGCACTCAATTGGCATATTTAGGGCACATGGTTTACAAAACAATTTGAATATAGCCCTTCAAATTACATGCTTGTGTCACTTGCTCAAGGAGAACCTACGCATATATCATTTCAGCATCTAGAACAATTTTCAATTTATTTATTTTTAGGTATTACTGTCTATAGAACCAGTACAAAAGCGTGTACTTCGAAATTATCGTTGAAGTAGCAAGTTGGAAGGTTTAAAAATAACATTGAAACATTGAGGTAAAGTCTCGGAAGTTAGGAAAACATGTAGTAGCATTTATGGACAAATAATGCCAATCCAATCTAAGGAGTTAAAGTAAAATCCTCAAGATAAAAGATTTCATACGGAAATTATTCTTTAGAGTTTATTTCATTGGTAAGAATTGGACTCTCATGAATTTTCGATTCTCAAAATTTTAGTGAATAGAAATTTGTAGTTATTTTTTTTTTCCAAACGTCACGGTGGACTTAAAGACAAGGACTGTTTTTTAAGGTGACATGAATAAGCTTGAGCTACGGTACCTAGATATCTTATTGACTAATTTGGTTCAAAATCCCAATATGATACAAAATTCAAATGTCTTTATTTTCCTCAATTCTGTCTAGCTCAAATTTAATCCCTCTTCCCCCTTCTTCCTCATATTCCTAAAGGAAATGGACTTGAATGGAATTCCACATGATAAGTTCTAAGGGAAGATCCATCTTGATGTGCATTCCACTGCAACGAGCAATAATCTCTTTTCTTGCTTATTAACTAACTTTAAGTAGGGTTAGGATTTGTTGAGATTTAAGATTTCTCTACGTAGTTTTAAAACTTTACAAATGTACCGTTTGATGTGAAAGTATTCTAGCAAGAGCAAATCAATTTACCTATACAGGAATTAGAAGGGGCATGAATACAAATTTAGTCTCACTTTTGCTTCACCAGATTTAAAGTTGGAACAAGGAATATTGCTTTTCCCCATTAACTAGGAAACTTTCAGTATCTTATTTTTGTATTTTGGGGGGCATTTTATACTTCTCCATGTAGTTTTATGACCTTATGAAGATCAGCCATCTTAAATCCTGTTCTCCTGAATAATTTCACTAATAGAAACAGCAGTGTTGCACCACCCCCACCCCACCCCCCCTCTTCATCCACTTTATATGTTGTACAGAATCATGAAAACTACAATGCTGAGAAAGTTCCAGGGCAGTTGATTCCTTGGAGATAATCAGTGTTGTGGCAGCAAAAATTTGAGGATATTTTGAGATTAGTACACATAAAGAAGAATACACTAGCATGGATCCTTTACATAGGTTTTGGCTTTCTATACATTTCAAGATATAATTTTAACTGATATACAGAGCGATAGTACAGCAGATGTTTTCCAGTTTTATTATATACTACGAGGATTTTCTCTCCCATACTTCCATCAATAAACACAACTCTCCTATCAATTATTGCATTTGCACCTCTTTCAACTATTCCACAGCATCAGTTTATCATATAAAAAAATGAAATTTATCGATTGAAGGTACAGAGGCACATATATGGAGAAGAAAGCATTCCTCTAATAGACAAACTGTTATCCAGATTGGCCATCAATTTTTCTAATGTGCGTAGTCCACATAGCGGAAACCCAAACTTGAGTTTGGACCCAATGCTGAAAGAATTTTATATAGAAAAATTCTAATGTAGAAATTTATAAATTAAATATTGTGAATAAGCAAAATTAGATCCTAACACAATTCAAATATTGTTCATGATCCAAATCCAGTCCATATATCATATATGCAAAAAGATGAATCTCTCAAAATTGCAGACACTAAAGGACCCAATTAGACACAAACAGGGAAACAACATTACTCAAGTAACACTGCCAGTATAAAATAATAAAAGACAAAATAAGAATCCGAAGAAATTAGATTTTAGTTCTTAGTAGCTTACTCCACGAAACTGCCAAAATTGAGTTCCCTACCCACATATCCTTTCCAAAATAGAAAATCGATTAGATACAATAGATAAAGAATATTACCAAAAAAACAGGCATAAACTACTCTATTCACCCAAGAGCTACAAAAATCGGGTATGTATCTTCGCAATACATTTCAGGTGAAATTTCAATCTCTCAAAATGTAGAACCAAATTTTGCAATTTTTAACAGTAACCTATCCATGTGCATGTCAGTTTAAATGTGAGGAAATATCTATTAGTGCAACAATCATGCAACTCTTCTAGAATTAAAAACGCTACTTTGTAGTCTTTCCTAACGCCAAGTGATCAAGCAAAAAAATAAATAAATACATATCTACTTTCCTATATTAAACAATCCATTCTTATTGATAATAAGAAATTTGCACATGCCCATACAAACAAAAAGGAAAATTAGAAAGGGGAAATCCAACGTTATCAGTTAATAGTAAATACTACGAAGTAAAGCCATAATGCTGATGGCATTACCATTCACCCAAATTTTTTATACACACACACGCTGAAAAGAAGACCACCAAAAAATTGAATAAAATATCTATTTTCATAAAAATAATGCAAAAACTCAATGACCAAAACCGAAAAATAAATTAGTAAAAATGTGAAAAGCATACAGCGAAGACAGTGGTGGTAGCTCCAATTAATCCAAAAATTAGAATTCCCCATAGCCTCTTGTCCTCTTGTCTATCTTGATAACCTTTGTTCCGTTTATCAGCATCCTCCTTACTCATTGTTTTGTGTAATTCAATTCACTGTTTTCAATTGAATGCTGATAATTTTGATCGATTGAATTGAGAAACTTGAAACCATGCTTTTCTTTCTCCAAATTTCTTGAATAGTCAACTGAATTTGGGGTAATTTAAAAATTGACCTGGCATATTTCCATTTTGAAGTTATTCATATTTTCATCTATTTAATTGCAAAAGACAAAAATGTCTTCAGTACGTAAAATAAATTACAAAATATTATTTTTTTTAAAAGACGATACTATTCTTTAGTTAACAAATAAGAATCAGTCACTCCCTACGTAAAATTTCAAAATGAACTTATTTTTATTATCTGTTTATTTCAACAAAAATAAAAACTCTCATATTTCATTTTCTTCATCCTTAAAATCAGAAAAAAATTTATTAAACACTGAAGTCTGAATTTATTTTATATCACTCGCTCGCATCGGTAAGTATATTTACGTATGTTTAATTTCGTTTTCGTTAAATTAGTATACGTTTTAATCGTTAAATTTATTTCGACATAGATATTTAATGTAAATAAATTTTTTTAACAGGTCTATAATTTTTTTAACATGAACAAAAAAAAAATTCATTGCCATTTTAGGACGAAATGGATCCGCGAGAAACAGTCAGCTGTCCAGCTGTTTAATAGCCGGCTGTTAACAGCCGACTGTTATGGCTGTTTCGCTTTTTTTCTTTTTTAAATTATTGTTAAAAGTCGAATTTTCGATTATGTATTTTCTTGCATATATGCTTGTAATGTTAATTTGTTATTTTGGTGATTTTGAATTGGATAAGAAAAATCAATAGGTATGGAGATGGAAAAACGATAGGCGTGGTGGTACTCCAATTTCCACAATGGAGAGTACAACATATGCGGGAATGTACCCATATCAGTACGATATGGAACTAAGATTTTGATTCAGGGATAATTCATCTATTTCGATTCCACCTATGAAGGTTACTTGTGATAAAGAAGTGAATTATCTATTTGAATTAAGCAAAATGTACACGACTTCTCTTTAGGTGACTTTAGTGAGGAAGGATGTCGTCGAAATTGAACGCGAAAATTCGGATGGAAGGGATCACAATGCCAATAATTTTTGGGACAAAGTGGAGATAACTCGTAAAGATGATAATAATCTCAAGCCGTTGTTCCTTATCGTGATCTCACGGTTACACGCAGAATTCCCTAGGTATTTCACGACTGAGAGAACTACAATGAATTTACAAATGAAGATTTGATTCTTTATCCCGTTAAAGACATAAGTTGGGTAGGAGCGCAGTGGCGGAACTAGTGAACTGTCATCTAAATCTTTGCGTGTGGTTCCCGATAATAAGTACTTGTACCTCGAGTTTTGAAACAAAGAAAGATTTATAGGAAACTGATCATCAATTTCAAATTATTTATTTAATTAAATATATAAAAAATTCAAACAAAAGAAAATTATTAAAATTAAAGAAAAAATATATTATTTAATTAAATTTGAAAAAAATAAAAGATTCGTTTACAATGTATATTTGATTAAATAATTTTAAATTATAAAAATTAAAAGGAAAAAAAAACGAATTTGCAAATTCGTTAAAAATGAATATTTTATTTTAGTAATTTTCAATTTCAAATGCTTTATTTCATTATATATATAAAAAAAAGTCAAACAAAAGGAAATTATTAAAAATAAATAAAGAATATATTTTTTTTTTATTTAATTAAATTTGAAAAAATTAAAGATGCGTTAACAATGAATATAAATACACACACACCCACCCATATACATGTATATATACATGTACATGTATATATATATACATGTATATATATATATATATATATATAATTCAAACAAAAAATTATTTAAACTTAAATAAAGAATATAAATATTAT
>CAIGRP010085752.1:0-11763 GCA_903798385.1 Fraxinus cuspidata | reverse complement strand
GATTTGGCTGTGGTTGGGTCGCGATCTGATGACGATTTTGCGGTGGTTGGGTCCGCATTTTGGGTGCGACGGTGGTGGCGTTCTGGTGGCGGTTTGGCAGTGGGTGGTGGAGTATTTCTGGTGGCGATTTGGCAGTGGTTGGTGGTGCATTGGTGGTTGGATTCTGGTGGTGCAGTGGTGGTTGCGGCGGTGCAATGGTGGTCGGGTGCGGCAATGGTTGGCGGTGGTTGAAAACAACGAAAACTCGTTTTGAAAATTTTGGCCAAGTTATAACTGAAAACATTGTATTTTTTTTTGTAAATTTTAAACTTGTTTTCAAAAATGCGTTTTCGAAATAAGAAATAGAACGCATTTTCACTATTTTGAAAAATCGAAAACAGAAAACGGTTTGAAAATGACAAAAAGAACTACCCCTAAGTTTTTTTATTTTTGGTTTTAAGTATTAATTTTCTTTTTAATATTGTTTAGTTTATTGGGTTGAGTTGGGTTTTGATAGATAACCCGAAACCCGACTTGACCCGACCCGACTCGATTTAAAATTTAATTTCCTAATTCGAACACAACTCAATTGAACTAAAAAATCAACCCAAATCAATTGGTCTGGATTGGATTGATCGGTTTGAATTGATTTTTGCCCAACCCTACTAGCAAGTATATGCTATTGCCATTTTCTTCTTTCTTCTTGATCACGATTAAGAAATTTGGGCACAAAAAGTAGGGATGACAAAAAAAATCGACACTCACGTGGCCCCGTCCTGAATAGGAAGGGTTACCCGCTTAATGGGGTATTCGGGTCGGGGACGAGGCGATGAATTTTGCCCCGGGTGTCTAATGGGTGCTCGCTCCCGTTTAATCTTTTTTTTTTTTTTGAATTCAATGCTTTAAATGAAAAATTTCACGAAATTTCATTAGTTTTAATAAAAAAAATGACAACTAAAACTGATTGTCTAATTCGAAATTTTATTAGTTTTAATAAAAAAATGACAACTAAAACTGATTGTCTAATTCAAATGAATTATGACAATAAAAATAAATTATTAAAAACTTTTAAAAAAAAATTAAACAGGGTAGTAAAGGAAGCAAGGATCCCGCCTTACCTTGCCTTAAACGGGTAACGAGGCGGGGCACGGAAATCTTTCCGCCCCGCCCCGCCGCCCCGCCCCGCCCCGCCCCGTTGATATCCCTAATCAAAAGTGTAGATAAAGTAATTCATATTAGGTGAATTTTTTAAATGGCCATCGCATCATAGTCCAAGAGAAAAATAACAACATTTTAAATTTTTTTAAAATGCTATCTTTTTGGATTAAAAATAAATTTAACCTTACTGAATATGACCACCAATAAGAGTAATGCCTCGACTCTCCAACCTCTCCTAACGCGTCAAGATTGGAGGGTTTATTTAAAACTAAAAATAGATGAAAACGACATCTATATTTAGAGATTTCGAAGGGATTGACAATAAAAGTAAAGTGGTGCCTAGTTTTTTAACAGCAGCAAATCGGCAAAAAATGAAAGAGAAAACATTTGATGCGTTAAAAACTTGAGCAAAGCAAATTGCATAGATATCCATTCCTATGAAATTATTGAACACAAAAATCAACATATAATTTCAATTTTACTGTTTTGTCTTTTATGCAAATTTGAAACTATCTTATTTATTTATTTAAAAGATATATTCGTTCTCTTTCTGCAATGTGAATTTTTTTAATGCAGTAATATTTTGGGTAAAAATGACCGATTTTAAAAAATAAGATTTTTGATCCAATTTTTTTACTAGAAAAGGGAATAAGCGAGAAATCTAACAAAGTTGTTTGTCAAAGTCAAATTATATAATTAACTTATAAACTAAAAGTAATTATCAATCGTATTGGTAAAACTATATAAAATATTTTTTTTTATTTAAACTTGTTACAAATATTTATAACGATAATTTCTCATGATCGGAACACTAATAACTACATTAGAGGATTATATAATTTGTGACATAAACATTGTTGTGGTTTTTTACTTTCTGTCAAACCGACCTTTTTATCTAATCAATAATGCTAAATGTACACTCCTTTTACATTATTGTTAACATTGTATTTAGTTTTTGAAAATTGTGGACGGGAAAACTGTTTTTGTTTTTATACTGTCTAATGGTATTTGGACATGGACATGATGTAAAAGATGATCTACATGGTTTATAACAATTTCTAATACACCACTTCCTTTTTAAAATTATACAAATTTCCCAAATTTCAAATTTTGAATAACTCGTACCTCGCATTAGATTTATGACAATTTCAAAGATAAAGCATTTATTTAAAAAAAACACACAAATCACTTTTATTTCGAGTTTTGAATGATGCATACCTTCATCGACCACTTTTCTTTCATTTTTTACCATTAATAATAGCATTACCATTACGAACTTTTTCCATCATATCGCTCATTAAACTATAATATAATATCGAAACTATTATTTTAACACTTTCAGCTGAATGAACAACAGAGTATTATTCAGACCTAAATGGTGCAAGTGATATTTGACAATGACCACATAGACAATTGGCACGAAATTATCACAATTCATTTTCTCGTCGGCAAGATTGCACGCTACATTTATAAAAATCTCATAGGCAGGGATGCAATTGGACGTTACAAGCCCAAAGCAGCCTTCCCCATTCCCGAAGATTTTTGGGAAGCAGGACAGAATCAAAATAGAAATATTATAGTTTCTCATATCGTTTAACAATTTACTTATTTTTTATTTTTTAAGTATTAATTTAACTGGTTTAACAATTTACTTATTTTTACTTTTAGCATTAGTTTTAAGAGTCAGGATAGGACGTATTCTTAACTAACTAAGGGACCGTTTAGCGTGACTTTTACTTTTGCTTCACGTGATAGAGTTTTTAAAGAAAAATACCGTAATTTTTGTTTGCAAACTAATTTTTAAAAGAACTTTCTACTTCGAAAGAACTTTTCGATAAAATTACATTGAATCAATCAGCCATCTAAAAACTCTTATAACTAGTAAAAACACTTTCATAAAATTAGTCAAACGAGTCCAAAAATAATTTTTATATCTCAAAAGTTCATTTTAACTTTTCAAAAATCATATCAAATATGCCATAACTCAAAATCCCCGTTCCATAGGGGCAGAAGCAACATGTGGTCGGATAGAGCAACTCCCAAAACTTTATTTCGAGGATGAAAAACCTAGGAAATAGTGGTACAATGTTTTAAGACCACTTAATACTAGGAAAATACATCCTAAGAGAGATCATCATTATTTGGAAAACCAAAAACAACATATGTACTGAGCTGGAATCAAGAATCTCTTCATGTATCAAGATTTCCCAAGTCACGGTACCATGGTTACATTGAACCTATTTGCTGATACATAACATATATTTAATGTCAATCCACGTCCAATTTGTATAGCTCCATTGTAGAAATCTTCCCAATGGAGATCCAACAATGAGGCAGTCTTAAAAAGCAACTCCTGCAGGAAATGCTTTGATGCTTGCAAAGCAGGTCTAGGGAGAAAAAAAAAAAAACTCCCGGACAAGATGAGACTATTAGAATAACTGGCAGAGAAGACCAGTCGACCCGTCCCCAAATGATCGAAGATCAGCAGGTTTAACAAGGGCCCTGCACAAAGGGCAAGTTCTTTCCATTTCAAACCTGGAAAAAGGAAATTTTGATGCCAACAAATCAAATGACGTAAAATAAGATAATTGTAAAAGACAATGAAAAGGCTTCAAGAATAGTAAAAGGATAACTTTCTAAAAAGTCACAATTTCTAAATTCGAACTATGTTCAAATATTTAAACAGATTGCAATCATCTAGTCCCAAAATTTTGGCATTCATTATTACAAATATGACATTTCTCTGAAGCTTATCAACTATTTTCAAAATCCTCCATCATAATTTCAGTAAGCTCAAGCTAAACAAACTATGCTCCCAACCCCAGCCACTCTTTAATGTAGGCACACATAGAAATCCCTCTTTCTTCATTATCCATTTTGATAAAATATTGCCACTCTACCGGTGAATGCTTTCAAAATGACTGCATTCTTGAGGTCGCACAAATGAGATTTTAAGAGCATCTTGCCATCAAACTCCATCAATTAGGGGGAGAGAACAGCCTCACCAGTTAAGAGGTAAAGACAGCAGATGATAAAGATAAGATGGGTGGGAATGCTTGGAAGTTGGATTTATGGTAGGAATGCGGGGTTGCTACCTTGCCTAGTGACAGCTAAGAGATAACAATGATTTCGTGATTCACATCTCCCTTGATGCAAATAGGCATTATAAATAAGGACAAAAATAACAAAAGTACAACAAAAAAGATACATAGTCAATAATAATTTTTCCACGATAGTTACATGTAATCACAAAGTGCAAAAAACTAACCATTCTGAAACACAGTCTTCACAGAAGATATGTTTACAGTGCAATAAGATTGGGGCATGCATCTTCTCCTGGCATATAGCACATAGATCTCCTGCCACATTCACCTGTGTTCAATAATTTACAGCTTAGTTTAATAAATGCTTTTCCTGTTTCCTGGTGATATATGCATCATAAAAATCCTCAACACAATGCATAAACCAGGAGAGCAATAAACTGTGGCCAAGCATGCTGAGATATAGCTGTCAAGAGAAAAACCAAGCACTTAAGAACATAGATATGAATTGGGACATTCGGAGAATTTCCGGTTTAGATCAGCAGACTTTTAAGGGTAAAACTTAAATATTTTGCTTCATTTGGGAATTAACGAAGCCAAGTATTCCAGTCACCTGAAAATTTAGGTGGCATGGGATGTAGCTGTGTGTCTTTGCATGTGCAAGGTAAATGACCATTTACTTTGTAACACCAATATGTGTTATTAAAAGAAGACATTAACATTAAAAATGCTAACAAGATAAATAATCAGTGAACAAAAAAAGATTCTTATTCTGGGAAGTCATAATGAAGTCTTGTGCAGAAATTCAAAAAAGTTGGAAACTTGGCATAGATATGACAATTGAATATGGATATCGGATCTAAATTATAAGTTGACATTGTTGCCTTGAATAACCATGTAATCATCATTCATTAGAGAATAACTAACTGAGTACAAAATGAAGCAGACAAGGTGATCTCAAAAGGTTAAAGCAAAGGAGAAGTAGGATTTGCTAAATATCTTCCTGATTGTTACATAAGGTAGGAATTGTATGGCTTGCTTCTGTCTACTTTGACACCAGCAGGCTCCAGATCAAAATTATTTAAAAGCCAAAGACATCACTATTTATCCATTTGGATACAAATTTACAAATGGTTTATAAATTAGTCAAAAGTCGAACATTTATTTCCACTACACATTCATAACAATTACACATTATTATCCACGCATTTCGTGGGACCACTACTATTTCTCTTACTATTCATATTTACAAACCATTTGTAAATTTGCCAAAGGGAGGCTAATTGAGGCATATTTTTGTCCACTTTAGCACCAGTAAGTTCCATATGGACCAAAACTAGTTCCACAAAATTTAAAAGCAAAAGATACATTATACCTGTTCTGATGTCGCATAAGACCCGTAATGGACCTTTCTCGATAATGCCTTCAAGGCAGCGATGAAGGATTGGACCTGACAACAGCGATGAAGAAGAGAAAAAATTTCTTTAAACACGGTATTCCAGATTCTAGGAAATAAAAAGCAAATTAACGTAAGAATTACCTTTTCAACAATAGATATAAGCTTGAAAGTTAAGTACAACCCTGTGATCAATGATGAGAAGAGACTTCCATTTTCTTTGTTCAAGAAGAATTTATACCATACAGGGGTTGGTAACAATGCCCGGTACAGAAGAAGTGTGTACTCAACTAGAGTCAACATTTGACCCTGGATGCAAATCATACATCAGAATTCTATGGAATCACATACTACCCGCTAAATTACCAGAAACTTTATTATGTAATCTAAAAAACGTATTACCTGTCTGCGAAAATTATGGGCCCTGCTATTCCTATAATACATCAGCAGAGCCAACTTCAAGACCATTGCAGCCTGCCGAACCATTGTATCTGAAACACAATTTCAAAAAAAAATGAAGGATACAATTTAAGTACCCTAAACAAGATTCCCAACTTCAGTTACCCCTTCCCTTCAGGAAAAACCCTAAGATAAATATAATAGATTGCATATGCTCAAAAGTCAAAATATAAACAGTAATAAATGTTAGAAAACATTTTCAAATTTCAGAACAGAATCCGATTACAAGGAAAAATTTGGAATAGGAAAAAAGAGATGGAAAGAAAATATGCCACAAGCAATTTAGCATGAGGGGAAAGTTAAAGCCATGCAATGATCATATTCAATGTAATTGGGCCTCTCAAGTAAAAACTAATCAAAGTTCAAAATAAAATGTTCAGTAAGGCACTTGATTTCCATCTCGTATTTAACAACCAATGCATATCCAGCATCCACATAAGCAGGTTTCAAGTGATTTAATATTAATTCCCGAAGTGTACAACTTAATGATCAAATAAAGTTATTGCCAAAACAAATAAAGAGCCAAAATAATCCATACCATTCACTAAAATGATAAAAATTGCATGCCAGAATGGTGGGATAACCTTCGGAGGAACCATAAATAGAGGATAGAAAATTTCATCATCCCGACACCACCAGTAGATTCCAGATACATGAAGTATAAAGGCAAATGAATAACCAACAAGGACAGAAAACTTTCTCTCTCCCTGCAAAAGTCACTGTTTAGTTGTTCTGAAGAATTTCTATATTTATCTTTATTCCTACTATAGAAATGGGTACGGCTTAAACTTTAAACAATTAACATGAATATGCTACAAACTACTCTGCATATGGAATACACACCACACCTTTAGAGCTGTCTGCTTCCGAAGAATGTCATTAGACTTGACCAAGCCGGCAGTGATCCAAATTGTAATAAAGAATCCTGAAAATCCATATTTAGAAAAGTCAAGGTTTCCAAACACAAAGAAAAGAAACGTGAAATTGAAATGAAAATAGTTATACGATACATATTGTTACATCTCCTAAATGATCAAAAATATAAAAAACTAATTATTTAAGTACCAAAATCAAGTCTTGAAGGACAGTTCGAAACACTAGATTACCATGAGAGAAAAAATGGACTAGTTATACATGCTTTATCTCTTCATGATTCTCTATACAAAGACAATCAATTTGATGGTGTTTAATATTATCTATATAACGATTGAGGTATCTATACCCAAGTCATTAGCTTACGTACTGTCTCGATTGGTATCAGGATTCAACTTAAATCATTCGTTAGGCAGGGTTTTAGGTCCTGGGGTACGAGATAGAAAGCTATGAGGGGATAAGTGGACATCTATCCACCCAAAGCGGACAGTACGTAAGCTAACTGCTTGGATATAGAGACCCGGGTCATCACAAAAAAAACATGCATTTTTTTGTAGCGACCAGCCTTTATGCCCAAGTCGGTATATCATACGTACTGTTGCCCAATTGGAATTATGATTCAACTTAAGTCTCTCATTAGGCAGAGGTATTGAATTCGAATCTTGGAGGACGCAATAGAAATTCGTGAAGGGTTAAGTGGGCAAATGCCCACCCAAAACAGACTGTACGTATGATATAGTAGCTTAGGCTCTTGGGCATAAAGGTCAAGTCTTTACAATCTAGAACATGTATAACATCAAGATATGGAACATGAATGGTAAAGCAATTAGGCTGCATTACTTATAGTAAACAAGTAAAAGGCTAGTTTCTTTCATACGGTTTCCACATTATTGAAGTAATTTTACCCAAAAAGTTTCAACGGTTACTGTTAAAATACTTCACAGATTAAGAAGGTGTGAGTTCAGTGTGAACTTAAAAAGATAACATTAACGATATGCAAACCATTTTAATAACTCTTTCCACGATAAACCAAGTTATATGCAATAAATAATCCAGGAAAATAACAATATATAAAGGGATACCCACTGGCCTCAGAAAGGAAAATCATGATTTTATGGTTGCTGCATCTTATATGCTGTTTAATTTCCTCGAAAAATAAAGTTTCAAAGCAAACCAAGAAAACAGTGGTTTACATTGTTCATCTTAGGTTGTAAGACCAAAAAAAATATATAAAAAAAAATCAACCATGATTTAACAACTGCATCAAAATGAAACTTTCTAGGAGATTATAAAGTTGACTTATTGTGAAAGATCAAAAAGCATTGAATAAATTTTAATCACTATGGAATTCAATTTTAAAGAAAAGAATGACAACTAAACAATCAATGAGACTAAATCAGTCTACACCCATATCTACTCTACTCTTGCTTTACCAACAACAAATTTCAACAAAGTCCTCAGAAGCCTGGCAACAAAAGCAATGAACATTTCCAACTCCTAAAAGCTCAGGCTTCGATGCATTTTAGAGGATGCTTGGGAGTGCTTTTAAGTGATTTTAATTTGTAGGCCTACAAAATGTATGGATAATAAGTAGGAAGTCGCCGTGGGTCCTACAAAATGTGTGAATAATAAATATGTTTGACCATCTTAAATTATGCTTTAAAAATGCACTTAATAACCTCTTAGCATTTAATAAAAATATAACATTATAGCAATGTCCTGATCATAAATAATTCTTCTAATTGTTATCAAGCAGTAATGCGAAAGTTTTTTTCTTCCATCAGCTGTCCTTTAATTTCATGTTCTTGCAAAGATTTGAGAAAGCTTAGTGCTGTTAGTCAGGCTATAATGCAACCCTCATTCAACATCTTTATTAGCAACTTCTTGTAGTACATACTGAAGTTTACTAGCTGGTAAAGCCTTTCTTACAATTAACCAGTTCAGGTTGAAGGTTGCACTTTTCATTGGTCATTATCCACTGTCACTATCAAATTACAAGATTTGTACTATCAAATCACCTATCCTTCGGTCACTTTCGGGGAAAGTACCTAACAGCACCAAATCAAATATACTCTGAAGTTTCATATTGTTTGAGCATGATATGTGGCACTGAAATTACTTACTTGAGTTTACATAATGGAGGATCAATATCTTTATTACCTCTACCTTGTTCAATTATAAACATCTATAAGATTTTAAATATCATATAAAGTGAGAATATTTTTTTAACAATTTTAACCTTACCATAATTCAATTATTTCAATAAAACCTTATTTTTCGTTTTTCAATATGCAATAAATCCTCATCATGTATGAATTTATTAATTCTCAATTAATTAATATTCACATTAATCTAGACTCAATGAATAGTTACTTAATGAATCTTGATCAACATGAATCTAGAGTTATTATAGATAAACGTATTTCTATTCATGTATTTAGAAATTTTAATTGGTATTTAAATTCATGTATTAACAATTAATTTTAATGTACCAAATGTAGTATAAAATGATTGCTCATTTGTAGTATTTCATCGTCACAAAAAAATTGAATCATGAAAGTTGAGCTTTGAGAGTATAATTTTTTTCCTCTTAAATTTTATTTTCTTTAGTTCGTTTGAAACTCATCAAATCCTCCCAACAAATTGATATCGAATATTACTTTTACAGCACTTATAAAGTATTTCAAAATAACGTGCAATGCAAAATTAGTATCAAATATTAATTTTAAATCACTTATAAAATATTTCGGAATAACGTGCAATGCACGTTCAAACTCTGTCAAGTAAGTTTAAAAATAAGTTAAATTGAAGGAAAACGATACAACCTCCTGAAAATTTAAAATGGAAAAGGATAATCTGGCATCTGAACATGATGATCTATACGATACCCCATAATACAATGAAGCACATTTACATGAACAAATGCCAGTATAGATGCATAACATAACTGAATGTGAACTTTTTGTCGATTGAATGCAACCAGACTTCCAACTCAAATTGGCCTAGAACCATGATAATTTTTAGGTTATGTATCCTATACAATTGTTCAATACAACATGTGATCAATTTTGAACCATGATCTATGCCATCCTTAAAGGCAATATGAAAACAATTTGCCAGAATCAGTTTGATTCATAACGAGAATTTCTACTATGATAAACACGGACAAAGTCAAACATTACAATAGTCTAAAGTGAAACACTGAAACCCAATTTCTCCGAAAATTACCTTGCAAGTGCTGGTGGATGAAAACCATCAATAAAAGCAAGGAGAAGGGAAGAATCTGCTCAATCCACCTCGCCACCTGCTGTATGTCATATCTTTGATTTGATGACGTTTCCCTGTTGGTATCATTACTGCTGCTGCTGCTGCTACCATTCCCATTATCATCAACAAAACCCCCGGTAGACTCCTCTGGACCCAAACCCGAGCCCGTGTGATCTCCCTCTCCTCTATTTTCAACAACCCCAATTCTATCACGCTCCCCTGCCCCGATTATCCGAATAGAAACTTCCCCATTATTATCATTACTATTACTAATGCTAGTACTAGTACTATTATCATTGATTGAGACAGAATTGTAGGCGGGTTCGGATATAAGGGGCTGAGCATCCGAGTGGAAGTCGGGACGTACCCGAAGGATCCCGGAGTATTCGAGTAGGGATGAAACAGGGGAGTTGAAGAATCGAAGAAGAGAAAAGGGGATTCTGGAATTTCCTCCGTTGCTTGATGAGGAAGGCCATGTATCAGAATTCGAAGTATCAGAACTTGCTGCAGACTCCATAATTTTACCTTTTCCAGAACACCCACAAAAAATCTAATAATATCAGAATGAAAAACGCGCAAATCTATTGATGTCAGGACAAAGATGTGTTTCTTTTATGTAAACTTTTATGCTTCTGGCAAAGAAAAGTTCAAAAATAAATAAAAATAATAAATAAATAAAAGAGGAACAAAAGGAAAGTCAGATGAGTGAGAATGTAAGAAACGAGGAAAAGTATATACATAGATATTTATATCAATAAATAGATTACCGTGTAAAATACAAAAAATGGTATATGTTAATTATGCTACATGTACAACATTCATTCACAACATTCTATTTGATATCGTCATATTCATCAATTTTTAAAAAACTATTTTTTACGTCACATATTAGGACTTTGACAATATATGATTGTTTGTACACTTAAATTTATTTGAAAATACACAGTTACGGAGACATGAGGAGGAAAAACATATACAAAGAAGAAGGGTAAGGGTTAAGAATGAGATGATTTCAGAATAATATTTTAGGATAAAAAATTGTGAAATGGTAAATTTAGGGTGAGCATTAAGAATGATTTGATTTCGGAATAATATTTTAGGATAAAATAGGTTGGATAAAAAAATCGTGAAATGGTAAATTTGTAGTGTTGAAATTGATTTGGGTCAATTTTAAACAAAATGATTTGATTCAAATTCGACAGTTAATGTCGAATCTAGGATTTGTTAAATATTTGGTCAAAGCTCATAGCTTGCAGATTTTTTGACTTGAGATTGGTGATTGATTGTGTGTTGGGCTTGATGAAGTGAGAAAAAATGTGGACATCAAATCTTGTCGTGTGCATGCAATGTCTCTCGGACGTGAGGTGCTTGCAATTGTGATGGTCGCGTTGCAAACTTCAGTGATATGTTCTCACCCCTCGCCAACTTGTGATAGACAATTTTGGGTTGAATAAATATTTTGTGGAAGTTAGTTTAACGTCAAATCGACAACTAAGATAAAATTATAAACAAAAATTCTTATATTACTGAGATAAATAATTACTTGGAAAATATTTTTTTGCACAAATAAAATATATTAGTATAGCTTAC
>CAIGRP010085749.1:0-43747 GCA_903798385.1 Fraxinus cuspidata | reverse complement strand
TTAAATGAATACCCCTTAATTATTCCATGGTTACCACCAATCCAGTGCCTCTCCTTTCTTTGTAAAAGCAGTGTGTTAGCAATTTCGCCAACTATACTTATTACGCCTCTCCCTATGAGATAGTTCTCACGGCTTCCAACTAAACAAAAATCTATGCAACGCAAGCACTCTACCATGAGGAAGAATGTCCTCTCTATTGAGGAGACAAGACGGAGGCCTCCACAAGTTGGCAAACCAGCAACGACACCAACTGAAGCAACAACATGCTTGCCCTACCCTAGACCAGAACTACTCCATCACGATACTTACATCTATTTACTCCATTTTTTATGAGACGCGCACTAATGAGTTTGGGTACCAAGGAGTATAACCAAACTAACCCAATATATTATGAAATTGGAAATGGCAAGTCCCAATTTCCACATGTGAATAAAGGGTCTTTGCCAATTATTACCAGTATATAGCCATCACAAGAACATTTTACAGAGGTAACTAGTGCCATTGATGTTCTGGTCAATCAAAGTGCCCATCCAGGAGAAGGGGCCGTGCTCCAGCGAGATTTGGAGATTCACACCTTAGAGGAATCATAACTAGCCTCGACATGATAATGTGAATTGCCCTCTTAAAGAAAATCAACCTAGCATCAGTTTAAGGATAAAAAATATCCATACCATGGAGATGAGATAAAATCCCTTCATGGAGTTTCTAATGGTAGATAACAAATCCAGCTTTAAAAAAAATTATGTGAATGTGATTCCATCTAGCATCTATGCATCAAATTCCCAACAAAGAATGAGATCTTTACCGCATGCAGCTGTAGCCCATTTATTTTTTTAGTAGGAAAAAAAATTTGTACAAAAAAAAAAAAAATTTCTTGTGTAATTTTTTTTTTTTACGTATTAGCCCAATCTGAAATCCGGTCCTGGATCTGCCCCTGACCGCATGGCACTTATTTTAAGGTCAGGAACTTCTACATAAATTTTCTAAGGAAGGTGAAGAATCGTAAAGTCAATATGGTGCTAAAAGATGTTGAGTTCCCTAAAGGACTATCAGATATAGAATTGGTAAACCTCCCATTGGAAGAGGTAGAGATGGCCGAGTCCCCTTGAAGAAGGGGTGTGATGTCGACAAATTAGATCAGTGCATCACTGACTTGCATCACTGACTTAGATTTACAGGTACTCTCCACAGAGGCACTTGAAAGCTTTCCGGTAAATCTTAGAGAACCACAAGATTGCTCCAGATAGGAAACAATGTCACATGATACGAAAGTTGCATTCAAAGAATTTTTATGTCAAAATTTAGATGTCTAGATGAAAACATGATGACATGACATAGTCGGTATTGATCCAAGAGTTAGTTGTCATTCCTTGAGAATTGACCCAAAATTCTTCCCTTACATGCAAAAGAAAAGGTCCCTCAATTCAAAATGGTATGAGGCACTGAAAGAATAGGTAAACAAGTAAGTGAAAAATGGCTTTATCAAGGAAGGCCAATACCTGGCTAGGTTTCCAACCCATTTTGGTGAAGAAGCCCAAAGGCAAGTGGAGCTTATGTATAAACTTCTTTAATTTGAACCAAGCATGTTCTAAAGATAGCTTTTCCTTACAAAGAATTGACTAACGGATTGATAGCACTGCGGTACATGAGCTTTTAAGCTTCATGAACTCGTATTTACTATAATATTAGATTCTCATGTACCCTCCCGATGAAGACCTCAATTATAACTGATAGATGCCTCTATTATTACATGGTGATATCCTTTGGGTTAAAAAAGTGTCAAAGTCACCCACTAAAGGTTGGTGAATAAAATATTCATCGAGCAATTTAGTATAACAATAGAGGTGCATGTTAATGACATGCTAGTGAAAAGCCTAGAAGCCAATGACCATGTTAACCACTTATAAGAAACTTCACACATTTTGAGGCGATAAAATGAGGTTGACCCCTTGAAATTTGCCTTTAGCATAGCCTTTGGAAAGTTCATATGCTACATTATCAACTAAAGAGGAATTAAGTTCAAAACAAAGAAGATTAAGGCCTTTCTAGAGATTTGATCACCTTGGAAACCTCAAGAGGTGTAGAATCTCATCAAGCGAGTGGCAATTCTTAGCCATTTGTGTCTAAATCCAGTGGCGGACCCAGCACCCGGTTTTTTTTTTTGACAATGAATAAACGTTCTAAATATATACCTGATAAGTTCCTTTTCTTTCACAAATTTCTTGTAGCTCAATTGGCTAGCCATTGTATATTGAAGTGATAGGTCTCAGTTTCGAATCCCTTTCCAATGTTTTTGTTATGAAATATTTTTATTTATACAATTTTTGTCAAAATCAAATAGAATAAGGAGAGGAATCGAAACACTGACCTCACGGTAAAACATGGAACGCCTGACCATTGTGCCACCCACGGATTTTGAGATTAAATTTGTCAAAATAATATATGTTATATTTTTTTCTTTTGAATTATACAAAATTTGATCATAATATCATTTGACAAATATTGTTAATTTTAACAACAAAATTATATACGTTCAGGTTGACAAAATAATTATTATATTTAAATTTTAAACCTTGTTTGATTTTTTTTT
Source organism: Fraxinus cuspidata (assembly GCA_903798385.1). NCBI lineage: Eukaryota > Viridiplantae > Streptophyta > Magnoliopsida > Lamiales > Oleaceae > Fraxinus > Fraxinus cuspidata. The sequence continues at coordinate 41,157 of CAIGRP010085749.1, read as the reverse complement.
CATAATACATTTTTCTCTCTTCTTTCAACCACACTTTTTTTAATAAAATATTATTACATACAAATTCAAAAAATTTCTTTATTTTTAACCACACATTCTCCACCAAATCACTATTTCAAAATGCATTTTTTGCAAAAAAAAAAAAGGTATCAAACAGGGTTCTTAATATTTTATTGCAGAAAATGGTCGACGATCAACGATCGCCCGTGCTGACTCGAAATCCTGGGTCCACCACTGTCTAAAGCCATTGACAAATGACTCACCTTTCGAATTCTTAAAGCATGAAAGAGGTTTGAATGGAAGGAGGAATGTGAAGAGACTTACTAGGCCTCGACCGCCATTCATCTGGCAATATGAACCATAGAAAATGAAGAGGAGCCAGCCAAAATACAAGTCAAATGATGTGATGCAATAGTTCTAGTTACGTGCATTTATGAGCCATCGCTTAGAATAGAAAACGCACCCATGTCTCTGTGCCATCATTGCGTGCAACTGTCCAACACTTTGGAAACACGCAACTCTTCAATAATTGGCACGCATCTCACCTATCCATTTCGCCTCGTGAAATATGCTATGTGACATTCAAATCATCTTGGAGCTCTTCAGCTCAGATTTTTCACTTTAGAATTACTATCTCAGTACACTAGCCACAGTCTACTACTTTTACTTAGAAGTCCATTCCTTATATAAATATTCACTCTTGGACTAAGGGGACTGTTCACACTCATCTAGTATCACATCTAGTATATGCGACAAATGGTTGATAACCTCATCACTTCGTTATTTATAATGATTATGCAACTTATAATTCTTTCCCTATTTGGGACCGACTCATATTTAAGAAGCAATTCTGAAGTCGTAGCTTAGTTGAAAAATATTTTGAAGATGTGAGAGTTTGGGAATGTTGTATAACACATTCCTCGCTTTACGAGATCCTCACCTTGCTAGATGATTATCTCACTTATTACTTGCTTCGCGAAATGCATTACCGTGCGAGATGATTGTAATTAACTTGCATTTCTAAATTTATGAAGTCCAAACGCCTCATGAGAATAAGATTTTAGGCTTGGGTGACTACTATTACTTTCTACCTAAGAGGTAGGCCACGTAGCAGCCAGCTAGAAAAAGGCCATGCTAGGTAAACGCTTCACTTCACATTGTCTCGCCCACATACCTCTTTCTTGGTGATTAGGGCATCCCATTAGATGTGTATCTTGGAGGCAATACATCACCTCTCCGCTGCAGTCTATATTCAAGGCGACGGGCATTTACTGCAAGCCTAGGTTCTCCAAGTTGTAGAAAGTACACTGTACATAGTGATTGATGTGAGATATCTGCAACGACAACGATCATCAGATCACAACTTTTGAGCCTATATTGAGGCTTTGAAAATCACAATTAACACAACTGAACATTACAAGCAAGCTGTTTGGATGAGCCCATTTGTAAAGTATTCAGAGGGTCTTCTTCTACCTGCTCCCTAATATAAATACTTTAACCCTCACTCATTTTAAGGTATCTCAATTCTTAGCAAGTAATCTACAACCATGTACCAATATGCTTTATCGTCTGATTTGAACATTAAAATTAACGCGACCATCGCACCTCGTCAAATATATGATCTATGAAGTCTAACATGGTTGTCCAAGTGCACAGTAATATATATGAATTATTTTAAATAAACTATTAAAAATAATAACCAAATTGAAAAAATAAATGCAATATTTCATTCAAACATTAGAAGATTCATAATCTCATCATGGTCATAGTTCATTTTGGTCAATTTCTTTATTTGCGGGCAACGGTTTCTCCTTATCGTCAAAGGTTCTTGCTCTTCTCTCTCCCACAACCTCTGATGAAGTTTTATAGAGCCGATTAAGCAATAACAATTTTTATTGGCCTTTTTAATTCGAAAATTTGACATTTGACGCCATTTAATTATATGCATTTTTTTAGTTATTAGTATTTTTTTTTCTATTTATAAGTGATTATATATTTATTTTTAAATTTGTTAAATATATGTTAATTTTTTACAATAAGTTAACCTTTCAGTTATAAGTAATATTTTTACTTATAAATAATATATCAGTTTAACTTTTTCCTAATTCATAACATAGAAAATTAGTAATTTGGCCTAAACCATCTAATAAAGGGTATAAATTTTATCTAATTAACTAAAGGAGGATACCTATTCCAATAGAACCTAAAACTGCAAAAAAAAAAAAAAGAACACCAAAATCCATATCGTTTCCATGATATTTTTTCTTATAACCTTTGGAGGATATCATTTTTAGCATCTTAAAGTTGATGGGGGGAGATTTGGATTGTAGAAACCAAATCTATTGCCTAGCATGATTTTAGAATTGATAACCTAGAAATGCTAAAGTTTTTTCACAACTTCGAGACTTGGGAACTTTTTGAAAATAGAAGACTCAAATAAATTATCACAGTTGACCTTTTTTTTGGTAAGTATTCAACAAAATCAACTGTATAATGTTGAAAATCAATTAATTGAGAGTTTGCTCAACAATCCCATGTAAAAGGAATTATCACACACTACAAAATACATGTCCCAAATGATCACCCATATAGAAGGTAAAACATGAAAGAGTAATTTCAAATTCACCCACGAATGACAAGCAAAAAATGAACCTATTTTTTTAAAAAATATACAAAGTCCACTCATGCAGTGGAATTATAAACAAATACAATGTATAAAATGTTACAAATTCTTATACAGAAAGCTTTTTGAGCTCTAAACGCTTTACCAAGACATCAAAGTAACATTGAAAATTGGCTCAGATTATTGTACCCTTCTATATCAAATAGAAATGTAAAACCTAGACCCTAGAACAGACAGTTGAAGTTGCTTCTATGAACCATAAGAACTCAACCTTTAAAGAGTCATCATGCTTCTCAACAAAGAATCACCCAGACTCTTAATATAACAATGAAAACTCAGAAATCCTTCAATCACAGGTTGAAATTACAGAGAAGACGAAGAAGAAGACGCATTTTGTAGCTACAGGAAAAATCTTGTTTTTGGTTTTAAAAGAAAGTTCCTTGTAGAACTCGAGAATAATTTGGATTATATTACTACGTTGCTACGACACTTTCTAAGAGTCCAAATTAAATTTTTATTCATGATAGTAAAGTTGCAGGCACTTGTTTTAAATTTTTTGTAAGGTGTCAAATCTTCATTTAAACGGCAAATTTTATTTTGGTTTGATTACATTATTTTGTAATAACATATTATATATTAACTAACACGTGTTAAGTCCTGAAAATTTAAAATTAGATACACTTATGGTATTATGCCAAATAACCCAAATTCAACCGCATTATCTTGATTTCTTCTCACACCTATCAACCCATAATCTGATTTTTATCCACTAAAGCACCCACTTAATATATATATATATATATATATATATATTATTATTTTTTGGTCCTATCCTTATGCTACCCACTAAGTGCACTCCTCACTTTACCAATTTTAACTTCCATTTTGATTAACTGCAGAAACCGTGGCTTTTCATATCATTTCAAGAAAAGTCTTATCCTTATTTCAAATGCATATCAAAAACAGATTGCTGATTCTAATTGTACTCACAAGTATGAAAATCTGTTTCAACTCCTTTAGCCACATTTGTTTTCACAAATTACAATTATAAACACATAAATTCCAATTTCCCTTTTCCCATGGACTAAAAGCACATTTGAGTCTGAAAATTATCTGAAGGATAGGCTAGGAGCATGCTGCATTTTGTTACAAATTGGACACAAAAGGACATTCAAACTCCAAACATTTGAGGAAGGTGTTTTTGGCACTTTTGTAAGTGAAGTAAAAATTATTTATTTTTGATTTGCATTAAACGTGTTATTGTATTACTTATGAAAAAAATGGAAGCACATTTTGGTGGTTCGAATAAGATAAGAAGAGTATGATTTTTGGTACTTGAAATGGGTTATCAAATTTGAGAGCAAGTGGATTACTTGATTACCGGTTCACTTTGCAAAATTGATGGTGACACAAGTAATCGAAGTTTGCATTTATTGAAAATATATTTTTCATTATTTATTTAAGTGTTTCCTATTGAGTATACTTGTGGTACTCATTCCCTATTATAATTTTACAGGTTAATTCGAGACATGACAATTGTTTGGCATAGTGGCAAATGCTCAGAGATTTGAAATGCTATTTAACTTTCTAGTAAAATTTCTAGTTATGTAAATCTTTTATGATCAAACGAAACTTTTAAAAAGGTTTAAATATTTATTTTATCTAGTTTTCATATACATTTCATGTCAACCCTAATTTAAAAATGTTGGATAAACTATGGGTGAAGTTTAATTGTTGCTGAATTTCTATCCTCCTACTTAACAAGGCATAACTCGGTACATATTTTATAGTGAAATTAGTGGGGTTTGAAATGTTTATTCTAATAGTGATCTTGGAATTACTTTAAAATTTTACCTGGAAAAAAGGTTATGTCCATTTTAGTAGAGTGCGTCGGATCAGTTTTGAAAATACTATCTAACATAGTTGAAAAACGTTTTCGTGTTTTAAACATTATTGTCAAGACCCCAATTTTTTATATGTTGTACGTATGTGAAATGTTATAGTTTCTATTAAAATTCCATAAATTTTAGTCGACATTTACTAGGTCAAACATACTTTTCTTTTCACTGCGAAGCAATCGCTGTTTGGTGAATTTCATCCAAATATTTTCCAAAATCAAATTATACCATAATTGTCTAGGTCTATATGGTCAAATGTTAAGATCTCCCATTAATTTTTTTAATAATTCAAACTCCAAATTTTTTTCTTATTTACAATTTATTTTGGTTAACATTACAGCTCAAACTAAGATTTTTTTAACGCGTTGAGTTTCCAAAATTTAGGGCATTACAGTTTGGTATCAAAGAGCGGTTTATTTTTTGTAGACTTACATTATTAATCATATCTTAGATGTATCACATCATATATTAGGTTGATCACATATTTTAAAGAGGATTCTAAGCACTCTGCCTGCCATAGCCGAGCTATGTTGATTTTGAAGTAAAGAAAATTTATAAATATGCTTGCATTTGTGATAATTATGAGAAAGTTTATTCCATATACAACATTTGAAAGGTATATATGAATATTAGTATATGTTTGAGTTTGTGTATTTTTTGTGGATAATCATTATGGTACCAAATATTTTGAGAACGTGACCAAATTCAAATGTTTATTCAAGTCCTCAAAAATTAACAAAAACTTATTTTCAAATGTTTATGTTTGAGTACGAACTAAGAAAACTTGTAGGAAGACGAGCTCATTGATGTCTCGTCGATACGAGATTGTGAGGCAATATGAAGAGTAACTGTGGGATCAAGTCTACGCCATGGGCCTACACATTTGGGGAATGTTAGTAATGTGGAGGGAGGTGTCACTAGTGTTGGGCCATCCGCCTCCTAATTGATACTTTGCCAAAAGAATGGCTAGAGATGGATGAATCGATTTATGATTATTTGTGCCTACCTTACCTAGAGAGATTGATTATGATGCCTTCTGCGCATAGCGAATGGAGCAGTAGGAGCGAGCCCGACTTGCGATCCTCGAGGACGATAGTGTACCTATTGAGATAAACATTCATGATGATGCACTTCCACCTATTTCAGATGATGAGGAGCAACGTCCAAGAAATCTAGGGTTCATTAGTGACGATGACGGCAATGATGAATTGTGGCATAGAATTTTAGTACATTTTATTAGGTTTAGTTGTTGTTGATGTCAAGTAGGATTCCTTTTGCTTTCCTGTTGAGAAGCGTCAGACGCTATTTTATTATTTTGTATTCCTATTAAATGATTCTTTTGAGATAACTAGTGGAGTGAACGTGCGTTGCACGTTGTTAAAAATAAATATATGCGGAAATGATAGGATCATGTGAATAGAACATCGAACCATAAAATAACAGTTTGATGTGTAACTTTCAACATTTACTCACATTTATGATTCCTTGATAATAAAATGAGTGATTTTTAAATATATCTTGAACAATTCAATTTAAAATTAATCCAATTTGAATTTTTTCCACCTTCGAGTTTCATGACAATAGGATTCCATTTTGAACGGGACAATTGGATATGGAATGAGAACCGTATTTTGTTATCTTTATTTTTTTATTACTTTTCTATTACACAAATTATTGACAAAACAAAAATAAGTGAAAATAATATTAAAACAATCTAGCAACCAATTGGCTTTCTTTCCGTCACTAAAGATATATAAAAACATGACTGATCAGGAAATATGCACGAAAAGTTATACGAAAAGTAGAAGATAAAGCATCTTATCGACTTAATGAGATTATATATAATTGCAATCCATAAGAATCAAAATAAAAATAATAATGCAACACAATAATCAATATCATTGTTTCTTTACTTACATATTGAATGGGTGTTTGGTAAGGATTAAAATTAGTTCCTTCAATTACTCATCTATTTTCCTTTCTCTCTTGACAACCTTTCTAATTCTTGCCCAACAATTTTAGGCTAATAAAAGAATATATATCTCAAAATGTATTTTATTGAAAATGTTATTGTTAGAACTATAAAAAAAAAAGTCCATGTGCCGCACAGGAGAACAATTTGCATTATCGAGACAAAACCAGATTGAAATGAACCGAAATCAAAGACAAGAAGAGAAAAGATATGAACCATAATATTTTGATACTCCACTTCCCCTTTTTAGTTCTTAATGAATCAGAGAACAATTTGAAAAATATCAAATATCACTCCTTTATTGCACAGTGCTTCCAGAGCCGAAAAAAAACTCAACTATTGCAGTAAAAAAACAGAAAGCTTTACAGATCGAGGCGAACAAGAGAGGAAATGAACATCCTGACTGCAAATTTTATTGCCTTCTGCATATTCAATATGTTTTTAAATGTTTTTTTTATTCAATGTAACAACGGAACTGGAGTGGCCTTCTCTAACTTTTGCACATATACAAATTGCCCAAGTTTTAATTTGTTACCTAAAATCATCTCATCCTCTTCTTGAGGCAAAGAAACACATCAGATGGTGAAGTGGGACATCAAAGCCCAGAAAGATCTCGACAAGTTACTCATCAAGGCCAAACAAGCCAATGAATGCCGCTACTTTGGTAACATATTTGTTTTTCTGTATATTTCTCTTTTCGCAATTCGTAATTGGATATGGTGTATGATATATCAAGACCCCTTTTAATTTTTTGTTTGAATTTTCATGATGATATCTCACAATTACTGTACATATAATTTGGTCAGGATTTGTGAAATTTGGTTGGCAAAATGTGTACTTGCTGTGTTGTCTAAGGTCTTTTTTGAACTAAAGTTTGTTTCTTTTGTCAATTGAGGAGTTGTGTTATTAGCTTCTTGCTATCTTCTTCTAAGGAAGACATAATTTTGACACCGATGTGCTTTGGACAAGATTAAAATTTAAGGTCTCAAGATCAATGGTAGCCTTTTATGGTCACATCTCCTAACTTTCATGCACGCATGGAGACATGGTGTCTCCATGTCCGTACGCTTCCGTACGTGCACAGAGACCTTCCATGTCTCCGTGCACCCAAAAATATTAACTCAAAGCCTCAAATACACTGCACCTGAAACAATAAATTGAATTTGAAATGAAAGAAGTCAGTAAAGTTCTGAACCTCACCTTGCATCTTTGCCAAGAACATAACAAAATGCGAGCCCATTGCCAGTATAATTCGATAAGCACCCATTATGTTAACCCTGTAACTCCAATAAAATAATAATAATAATAATAATAATAATAATAATAATAATAATAATAATAATAATAATAAAGGCTTGCACTATCACCTAACAAAAATACAGATTTGAACAAACCAATCCGGTAAAGGGCTGAAAACATGACTTTCAGGAGTTATCGAAGCATGGTCCCTTTTGTACACACTGCGAGTGAATCTGGGAAAGTCTATAAAGAATTGAAGTCAAAATCAGCTTTAATGAATACCATATGATTTCTATAAGTCATAAAACCTCATATTAATCTTCTTGTTGATAATTAAAACCTAGAACTACATACAACAAAACTCTAAAAATCTTTGTTGGAAAAAAATGAGTATAGAAAAGCTTAGCATAATATATTTTCTCTACAAACAGATACCAAACCAATCGCTGCAATTAAACACTCCTCCACTTATAAATTCTAAAAAACAAAATAGGGAATAATCACGGTGTCTCCGTGTAGCACGGAGAAAGCCTCGGTGCCACACAAAAAGAAGTCTCCGCGTGTGTACGGAGACCTTCTATATCTCCGTGCGTGCACGAGAATGGTGTCTCCGTGCGGCACAGAGAAAGCCACACGGAGACTGGTCTCCGTGCTCGCACGGAGAAACTTCTCCAACTTTCCTGGTGAAACAATATCTTCAGAAGTTCCTTCACATCAATGCCTTATCGGAACAGAGATTATGCCTCTAAGCAACAGAACCGGAGTGGCCTTCTCTAACTTTTGCACATATACAAATTGCCCAAGTTTTAATTTGTTACCTAAAATCATCTCATCCTCTTCTTGAGGCAAATAAACAAACATTTGGTGTGCCTGAAACCTTTAAGAAAAATCCTTTATTAGGCCATAAATTACCTTCTTCTAGTAAAGGAATTATGTTTCTGATTTGTAATAATGCAGGTTTCTACACATCGTCCAAATCCTTTTCTTCCATTTCCATCTCTTCGAGAAGCTTTGCAAGAACCCCTTTCTTCAAAGAAATCGTATTTATGTGAATAATCAATGTATCAAAAACATCCAAAAAAAACCTAAAAGAAACCGGACAAAACAGAGAAAATATTGATATGAGTTGGATCAAATGGCCGATAATCAGTCCCCAAATCTAAAAAACAACCTCATTCAAGTCACATTCTGGAAACTAAAAGAATTAATATAAATTAATGGCTATTTAATAACCCAAAGAAATGGGGACATCTAATACAAACCTGAGGTGTTACTCTCTGGAGTTTCTGTTGGGAATAAGCAATGAGCAATGAATGGGCAGTGAAGGCATTGAAAGGGAAGCCATAGACACGGCAATTTGGCGCACGATGGTTGTTGTGAATTAATGATGGTGGATTGATGAATGATGGGGAGCGGTATGGATGAAGTTAATTGCGTGTGAAAATGGAAGATGTGATGGGTTGCATGAAGAGGAGGAGATGCGAGAAAATTTCAGGAAAAAAAAAACATTTTTGTCAGCAATGGGAAATTGCGACACGTGTTGCCAATTTTTTTTTGGCTCTTTTATATTGTAGTGATAATAAAAGATTTTAAATTGTAAATCATTTCCTTATTTTGTGCAAAGTATCATTGACTCCTCTAAATGAGGTTACAATTATTTTGGTATATAGGAATATGGTGCAAGCGAAGACAATTAGGGAGTTAAGGCAAGATATCGATGAGTTGAAGCAAGCATTGGTTGCTTAGGCTACACCTCCATCACCTTAGGCTCCACCAACCCTTCTGCCATTGATGGTGCCACCAACATACTCAGCTGTACCGCTTATTCCGACAGTAGAACAGTTTTGCAGATATCGACTCCCTACTTTGGATGGCGGAAAAGACCTTCTAGCAACTGAGGGGTGGTTTTGTACCATTAAAAAGATCTTCCTGCACATCTCATGTCCAGAAAATCAAGAGGTATTACATTGCAAGTTTATGCTAGTTGGATGAGTAGGCCGTTGGTGGGAATCTTCATTACATACTCGTTGAGGACGAACAATGTAATATAACTTGGACTCAGTTTAAGATGGAGCTAACAGAAAATTACTTCCCGTAAGTTCTGCAAGACTCTAAGGAGACAGAATTCTTAAGATTGGTATAAAGAGATATGGAGATTACTGAGTAAAAGAGCAAGTTCGATGAATTATCTCAATATGCCCTACACATTGTAAGTGCTGAACTCATGAAGGCAAGATATTATGAGATGGCCCTGTGCCCAGAGATCAGGCAGATTGTGAGTTCATTCTATCTCACCACCTTTCGGGCAGTGGTGAAGAAAAATAGGACAATGACCTAGTTGGGGATGAAGTCAATAAATTAGGGACAACGTAACGACTTCTAAAAAATGAAGTGGCTCGATAAAAATAAGAATACTGGAAAATTTAAAAAGTAGACATATGCAGGTCAGGCAAATCCTTTACCCCCAATGTCCTAAGTATAACACATTTCATAGAAGAGAATGTTTGTATGTGAAGTATATTTTCTATAAGTGTAGCCAACCAGGCCATGTGGCCCCTTTTATGCCCATTGATTAAGAAACCCGAGCAAGAGAATAAAGAAAAATCAAGGGTGTTTACATTGACTCAGGATGAGGCTGCCCAAAATCCATACGTGATCGCAAGTATTATATCCATCTCTAGTATTCATGTTTACGTTCTTATTGATTATGGTGCAACTTATTTGTTCATATCTAGTGCATGTCTAGTTAAGATTAATGTTTCATGTCATAAAAGTGATAGTGTACTAGAGGTTAGTATGCAATTAGGAGAAACTATTGGTATAGATATGGCAACAAAGAAGGTAAAAATAAATTTTGAAGGACTAACATTAGAGGCCGGCCTATATGTTATAGTAAAGAAAGATTTTGATATTATTTTAGGTATAGACTGGTTAGGTAGTGATCGGGCCGCGATAGTATGTTTTGAAATAGAGGTAATTTTTTTGAAGGTTGGGAGAAAAGTGGTTCAAATTTTATGGATCAAAGATTAAAACACTTCCCTGCATCATCTTAGCTTTGAAGGCAGAGACCATATTGAGGAAGCATGATTGTCAATGGTATCTTGTCAATCATACTAGCACCTCATCTCAAGAGATGGTATTAGATAATGTGTCGGTAATATAGGAGTACGGTGACGTGTTTTCGAACGATCTACCTTGTACTCCACCCGATAGACAAGTGGAATTCACTATAGATCTGGTACTTGGAGCTACTCATGTATCCAAAGCCCCGTATCAAATGGTACTAAAGGAATTACAAGAGTTGATGCAGTTAGATGAACTTCTAGATAAAATGTTTATCAGACCGAGTATATCTATATAGGGAGCTCCGATACTCTTTGTATAGAAGAAAGATAGTACTATGAGGTTGTGCATCGATTGCCGTGAACTAAATATATTGACGATCAAGAATAAGTATCACTTTTCTAGGATTGAGTATCCGATTGATCGGTTAAAAGGTGCATTGGTGTTCTCAAAAAATGATTTGAGGTCAGGCTACCATCAGCTGAAGATTAAGTCGAATGATATACCAAAGACAGCATTTAGGACTCGATATGGGCATTATGAATATACTGTAATGCCTATTAGCTTGACAAATGCTCATGTGGTATTTATAGACTTGATGAATAGAGTGTTTTATCTATATTTGTTGGACATGTTTGTCTTCATATTTATTGACAACATACTAATATACTCGAGAGATTCTCAGCACAAGAAGAACATTTGAGGATAGTTTTGGAGACACTGCGTGAGGAGAATATGTATGTCAAATTCAATAAATGTAAATTTTGGCTTGATCAAATGGGGTTTCTAGGTAATATTTTGACGACGGGAAGTATAGAGGTGGATCAATCCAAGGTTGAGGTTGTGACAAATTGGACAACACCCTATTTATACAATAAATTATACTAAACAAAGTGGCAATAATTAGGATTGACAATAATTATGTTCGACAACATAACAATCTCCTACTTGGAAACTAATTCACCATCAATAGCTCCTCTATAGCAACAATAACTCCTCATTCCTGAAACGATAAGTCATGCCGAAGTTGCATACAAATTCAGTTTCTCGATTTGACAATTTTCGTCAACATGACAACCGAATTTTGACTTCCTTGAATCTTCTCAAGTGTTAAGATTCCATCTTCCAAAGTCGATCTAGTAAATGATAATGGACAAGTATATGATTTATTCTTGCATGATAATCATTACTCTTTGTTAAGTGAATAGTTATTTGACTATCACAATACGAAACACTATTCCCATGCTTGTGACTGGATTCTTCCAAAAAAGACTTCAACCATATCATCTCTTCGCTAGCTTCAATTATAGCAACATACTCAATCTCAATAGTGGAAAGAGCGACTATCTCTGCAACTTAGACACCCAACTAATGGTTGTACCACCCAAATATCTAGTAGTACTCTTCATGCCATCAATATCTTCTACCATGTCACAATTTACATAGCATGTAATCCAAAATCCGATTTTCTGAAATATAAGACTAAATCTGAAGCACCTCTCAAATATCTAAGAATCCACTTTACTGCCTTCCAATATTGTTTGCCTGGATTGGTCATATATCTCTACTTACAACTTGTACTACATGTGTTATATCTGATCTCGTACATACTACGTCATACATAAGACTGTCAATATTAGAAGCATAAGCTACCTTGGTCATGTAAGCTTGCTTTTGCTCTTTAGAGGGTGACTGCTCATTTGATAACCTGAATTCAATATTTAAAGGAATACTAACTGATTTTGCAACATCTGTCCTGAACCTGCTTAGCACCTTAACACATACTCTTTCTGTGACAATTTCAATACATTATTGTCCCTAGTAATTCTGATCTCAATAATTATTATGCAACACCTAAGTCCTTTATTGCAAATTCCTTAGATAACTCCTTTTTCAACTAATCAATTTCTTGCTTGTAAACATATGTAATCAACAGGTCATCAACATACAGAAACAAGATAATATAAGAGTTATCAAGATTCTTTACAACAACAATAATCCCCCCGAAACCTTCTGAAGCCATTACTACTCATAAAACTATTAAACTTCTTACACATCTGTCTTGGAGCTTGTTTTAGATCATATAAATTCTTTTAAAATTTGCATACCATTTTCTCATTCTCTAGTACTTCAAATCCTCTTGGTTGTATCTGTAAATTTCTTTGTCCTAATCACCAAGAAAAAATGTTATTTTTACGTCCAACTGCTCTAGACGCAAGTTTTCCTTTACTACTAATCCAAATTTCTTTTCCCATTGAACTCCCCAAGTTAAGAAACACGGAGTTTTAAGCAGTTGACAAAAAACTTGAAGGTTTTTCAACAACAAATATAAAAGAATTCAAATTATATAAAATCAGTTCCAATAGTAATCAATACCAAACACACGATGTATTAATTTCACAGTAAATCAAGCTATCACACTCAATAATGTTGAACAATAAAAATAGTTATAAAGAGTTCAAATGTCCAAATTCACCATGATTACATGAGAATCGATGTTATCAGGTCAATGCTCAATTTAAAAAAACCGGAATATATGATCAACCTACTAGGTGAAATTGTCCGTAGATCACATAAGAGACTTTGACATAAGAGACTTTGACTTTTAATTATATTATCTTAAAGAAATAACAACTTGCTATATATTGTTTGAAACAATTTGATTTGTTCAATTATAAAGCATATTAACTTTTACAATTGACGAAGGGCGGATAAGCATTTCGGCGTATTAATTTTACCAAATGCCATACAGGATTAAATTAATCCTTATCCTGCCTAATACGTAGCACCAAATGTATACTTTGTATTTTGTGTCGACTTGAGAATGCCCTAAAACTAAATTTTAATGAGTCTCCCTATTCATTTCCAAAAGGGGGAAAAATACATGCTAAAATTAATTTGAAAACAGAAGACTCTTCCCGTAATGGACTTTTTTGGGTAGTTAATGTTCAAGAACAATTAATACAAGAGCTCCGTTTAAAATAAACTATCACAATATGATACACAAAGGAGAAATTTCAAATTACAACCAATTATAACTCCCCCACGAAAGACGAGCTCAAAATGAACCTATTTTCGACAATATACGAAATCCAAATTTAGTCAGATCCACAAGACCATAAACAAATATATGCTCAACTATTGACAGAATCGAGAGGATATTAACTTGTTTTATAAGATGGATCATAACTCGACGATATTAAGATAAAAGATGAAGTTAAACCCTTGATCAGAGTAATACCCAATAATGTGTATGAAACAAGCCTCATAAGCACAATACAACATGACCAAACAACACTTCGCAGAGAACAATCAATAAGAATAAAAGCCCTGTATACAATCTGAATTTGCTGTTAAGTAAGAAGACTTCCTACTATATATGTGCATAAAAGTACATTTTGGACCTGAATTCTGTGAATCCGGCCATTCTGTGGCATTTCGACCCAAGACAAGGATGAAATACTTTCCCGACCATCTCTTTCTTGGTGCTGGAAACAAAGGAGAAGCTATTGAAGATGTTAGTATTTCAGGCAAGCAGTAAAAATGAGATCACCCTTACAGTTCCTTTGTTGAGCTTGCATGTACACGTTGTAATTGTAATAACTGGATCCTCAGGCTACAGTGCATCACCTGGTACGATGACTCGTGTTAGTGCTGTGCAGAATTTTCTACAGAAACCAATCATTTTCAAATGCATACTCATGTCCATCATGTTTAGCTTAGCTTAAACACAAGTCAAAGATATTTTTAAGTAACTTCTTTATTCCAAAATAATCATATAAGTTACTCTTTTCTTAAGTGAAAAAGTTATCTAATTTCTTGAAATACACTCTTAGTTTATTGACGAAATGAGTAACTTAATTCTAATTTTGATAAAATTAAAAAATTATTAATATTTAAACTTAAATGAGTAAACCTTTGAAGCTAAGGAGAACATGCTCGAAGTCAATAATTTTTTGCACTTAAAACTTACCTGCAAGGGTATGAATCTTGTTGACAACGAATCTTTGCATTCATCAAGTAAACTGTGCTCTCTTGCGCTTAGGTTGGCAAGTTCACAAACCAAACAGTTCATCTGCTCAACCTATGGGTGTAAATAATTCAATAGAAGTAAAACAGAAAGGTTAAATGATAGTAAAGCAATAATTCTGGTTCCATTACCTCAAAAAAGAAAAAATCCAAATCATACAGGGTAAGAGACCTCAAATCAAGTTAACACCATCCGAAATGTGTATTCCAATTAATACACTGTTTCCCCTTTGATCAGAATCACATTATATGTTATCACCAATCCTGAATCCACCAGTGGACACTCCAATCCAGTTCAACTGGAGATATAGATTTGTATTTGCAGACATTTTTCAAATTCTATGACAAGTAGTTTTGAGGTCCCAACTTTCCAATGAGATTTGCTATGGCATAAAACCACGTATTGTTATCAGAAAATTAATTTCTTTTTGATGAAGTGGAGAAAAGAAAAGTTAAGCATTGTCTTCATAAAGTCAAAGTCCCAGATTATCCATAAAACAAAAATGAAAAAACATAAACGTACAAGCAAAGATGAACATTGCTTCATTTTCTGTAGTTTTCGCTTAATCAGATGAAGGAAAGAGCAGCAAGGAGGGAGGGGGGACAGAAAATTTACTGCAACGGTTCATAAAGTTTAGATCACATTGCTTGTTGTGCATCCAAGGCTTTTCTAATGCATAACGAAGTAGTATTACCATTAAAAAAAAAAAAATCATCTTCTATGATGAGTAGAGGAACCAATGCCAACCTGAGAATTGATTTAGATGAGTGTACATTCATAATTTTTTAAATTCCGTGATGTGGAAATAACATTAAAATCAGAAATTGTCTTCCTATGATGAGTAGAATAACTCTCCACAAATTTTTAAATTGTCTTTCTATGATGAGTAGAGGAACCAATGCCAACCTAAGAATTGATTTAGATGAGAGCATACTCATAATTTTTTAAATTCGTAATGTGGAACTAGCATTGATATCAGAAATTGTCTTCCTATGATGAGTAGAATAACTCTCCACAACCTCAAGATACTGATTTTTAGAGTCATAATTATCCCATGGTTTAAATTTTAAAAAATATTAATTCTCAGTTTCAAACTAAATGTCTAGATTTGGAACATTATCAAAGTGGGAATGGATAATGATAGATGTTTGACGAGAAAATGCCTAATGTGGAATCACGAATTACTTGTGTTTTCTTCTAGAATGCAAATAAGAGACAATAGAACGATGATGACGTGTAGTTTGAGATCTTCTAGAATGCATTCATAATGTTTTTGTGCAATTTGCAACAATACTAGATGTCATGCTTGAGATCTATACTTGATCAAATTTGAAGAAATTCAAGGTAGCACTTGGCATTTGCAACCTTGAAACCAGTTTAGCGAGTACACTTGAGATCTAATTTACTTAAACCAAGTTTGGCAATTGTAATGAGTGAAGAGAACTGGTTCAACCTTGTTCAAATTTTGGCCTGGAGGAACTCTTGTAGGTTCAAAACAGACCGTAAATATGCCAGATGACCAAAAAAAAAAAAAAAAAAAATCTCAATTCATTTATCCAGTTTAAAAGAGGAATCACCTTCGTTAACAAAGAGCATATTGAAGATGCCATTGTTTGCATGACATCAACTGCTGAAGAAATGGCCTCTTCTACATTCTGCACATTAGCCTGCACGTACAGAAACCAAGAAAAGGAAACAGAAAGTTCTTTTTTTAAGTCCTGCACATGCTAAATTGGCCAGGAGGCAACAACTGAAATTTTTAGGAAATAGCACTAGCATACCCTTGCACCAGCAACAACAGGAAGGCGGATAATGCTGGCTTCTAATGCCTCTTTAGCACCACATACTGCATTGCTGTGATCTACGTCGATCAGATCCCATTTTTCTAAATATGGTTCCTGCATTCAAAAAGTATGACTAAATCCTCAATAAATGTCTACCATAGTATTACATGTATCTTGAATCCATTACTTAAATTGTAAAGTTATTCTAGACCTGTTGAGAAATATGTACTTAGAGGCAGTCAACTACAGATTGTCAACAAAAATTACTGGAAACAAGTTTTGGGTGGGGGATGGGATGTGGAAGCAATCCTGATTCAAACGCAAGCACCTGAAGAGACAGACTTTTAACAGACTATGAAGGAACTGAAATACAATATAATAATCGTGTGGCCCAGTAGATGCGTCAACGGAAACATCCCACTTGAACAGAGTTTAATTTGAATGATACATAGCCTTATAGTAAGTAATCCGCATATATGCATAATAGATCAAATCAGACCTTGAAAATTTGTATAGAAAAAGTGACATGCAGCAGACCTTGATATATAAAGTAGAATAGAGGAGTATTAGAGAAATAATTTTCCAATAGAGTTCAACTAGATTAAATCTGAAAAATATATAAAATGCTTACAGGAAAATAATAGAGATACTGAAATTGAGCTCTAGAGTTTCTAGAAAAGAGTCATTAGAGAAAAACTGTCTCACCTGTCCCTTTAGGATGGAATATAGCATCAGATTATGTCTCAATAATTGTAATTCAATTCTCTTGAACTTGACAGAACGTCGCATTTTGGCAGTAGATATCCATGCATTATATAGACTTCTCTGGTGTAATGAGAACGTACAAATTAAAATTCTTTTGCACAGAATACTACATCAAAAATCCAAATCAGTGACCAATCAAAAAGAACAAGGTAACATCTCAGAGAAATGAATACCATTTCTGTAATCTAGCACCACAGAACGATATAAGGAGCCGATAGCATTTACAGACAGCAAGAGTGATGGCATGTGCATTATCAATCATCAAGTGAAAAGCAAAATGTCTCTGTATAAGTAAGTGCAAGTATTATCATCAGACCATAATCTCCATACAGAGAAGAACTAATTTGACTTGAAAGACATGTTTGATCAACTGGAAATGGAGCTCTCTAGTTTTGTCTTTTGTTCCAAAAAAAAAAAAACTATGTGTAAAATATATCCAGCAGCAAACCCTTGAACAGCCTAAATTTGGTTTATATAAGATCCATCTCAACCTGACTGTCATCCATTAGCACAATAAAAAATTATATAACTCAGTCCCTCATTTAAGTTGTGAAATTCCACATATAGGCTCCCCTGAATAAAACTCGTCTCTCATTTCCTATGAGTCAGAGTTAAGTACTAAAAGCATAACCATGATACTCTCTAAATACAAGATGCTCCTTACTTTAGAAAGTTAATGCTAAAAAATAAGGTCCAAAAGACTCTTTATTTTAACTTTTTAAAATAGAAAGTGGGTTTTTAACTCAGTCCCTCATTTAAGTTGTCCCTGAATAAAACTCATCTCTCGTTTTCTATGAGTCAGAGTTAAGTACTAAAAATATATCCAAGATACTCTCTAAATACAAGATGCTCCTTACTTTAGAAAGTTAATGCTAAAAAATAAGGTTCAAAAGACTCTTTACTTTTTAAAATAGAAAGTGGGTTTAACTCTCCAAAATTGGAGAGCCAAACTCACTCTCTATTCTTAATTTACAATGATTTCATTTAATAAGATACTCAATACTCTACTTCTTAAATCATTCCAATGACATTTGTATTGATTTGACATTGACGTATAAAAAAATATGTTAAAATAAAATATGAGGAGAAATCAATAAATATTTTTTGAGAAAAGCAAAATGAAGAGTCAAAATAAAGAGCGTTATTGAAGTCTATAAAAAAAAAATAAAAAATAAAACAAAAAAAATTTATATAACTCAGTCCCTCATTTAATCCAAAATTGGAGAGCCAAACTCACTATCTATTCTTAATTTACAATGATTTCATTTAACAATGACATTTGTATTGATTTGACATTGACGTATAAAAAAATATGTTAAAATAAAATATGAGGAGAAATCAATAAATATTTTTTGAGAAAAGCAAAATGAAGAATCAAAATAAAGAGCATTGTTGAAGTCTATAAAAAAAATAAATAAATAAAACAAAAAAAATTCTCTCTAAAATTAAAAACGCACTCTATTATAAGCCTTTACTGAAGAATTCCCATTTCTGTGCACGAAGAAAATTTACATTGATGTCAGCCACAAGGAACAACTACAACGAACAATGAAACTGCAAAGTTACTGTATCAAAGCTTGACTTCTTCAAAAGGTTTTGAAGAAAGCTACTGAATGTTAAAAACAAAATCCTGCTGGGCTGTGATGTATTTGTGTGTGTCCAAGGGGAATGTGGAAGAGATTCACAGTAACAACCAATAAAATGTAAACAAACGACATAAGCTCTTTGGCTCTGGATTGAAGAGTTTTGGTTATTATGAGAGTTGAGTTCTGGATGGGATGATTTCTATTTGGGGGAAGGAGCTCGGAACCAGGGATGAAAGAGTAATAAATGCAATTAAAAGATATATGTATCCCTTCTTAAATACATTATAAAAATGAGACAATATGAATCTATGACCCCTACTACATTCATTTTTGTGTTATTGCAGAGAAATCAAAGAAAATAAGTAGGATTAGAAGATACCAACTCTATTTCTAAGGTTTAAAATGAAGTAAACAGAACCATCCACCTGTTTAGGCGGAAGCCTCGGAAACAATTTTGGTGTTACATCTTGTGGGTTAGTTGCACTTATCCAGAAGCGAGGTATTGTGTACAATTATGGAAGTAGCAACTAGAACTAGGCCTTACTGGTGAGTTAAAAACAATTCTACTAAAAAACCTTTAACTTATTTTATCTATATTTCCAGGATCATTTTCTTTTGATATATCCATTCTCATAAATGTAAGCCCCGGGTGATAGGGAGCCAAAAATGATATAGTGCAAGGTACTCCCACGGGAAAATAAAAACAGTAAGTTGATCATCTTCGATTTCATTAAAAGGCAAAAACAATTGGGGGAAATTAATACCTCTGCCATCTCTTTCTGTACTAATTGCGATTTCTCAGCTCTTGCATTCGCAAATCGCCACTGCAACTGCCGGTTATACAGTAGCCTAAGGTCATGTGCATCAATAATCCGACTCTCCCCCAACTTTCCTCTCCTCACATCAGTGATAAAGCTCATCATTGACAAAATACTGCTTGCATTATTATCACTCGGCACGTTCCCCACTCCATTTCTTATTCTCAAAGGACTATCAATCCCCCTCAATGGAGTAGAAGTCGTCAAAGACAACTTACTCGGTGATGCTGGCCTCATGCCACCTTGAAGTGGTGAAATTCCCCTAGGAAATGATGCAGGACTCTCAATTGAAACTTTGTTTGCACCAATTAATTTTGAAGGACCTGCTGTTCTATTCAATCCACTCGTTTTTGACCTGGGTGAATACGGGTCTGGTACTTTCTGATTCCTTTTCGGCTCTTGCCAGACTCGCGCAGGTACAACAACCCCCCGTTGCACTCCTCTCAATTGAGCCATATTTCCATTCTCAATACTCTCCAATGAAACGGTCTCAGTATCTGAATTCACTGGAATAGATAGATTTGATCCAAATTCCATATTATTAGTCATTTTAACCACAGAATTACAACTCTCAGGCTTCAATGTAACACCAAACTTATTTTTACTATTGTCATCAATCATAGATTTCCTCAATCCTTTAATTGCAGTCCCAGATCCATTCAATTTAGTGCTCTCGGCGCCATAATCTAAACTTTGGGTCAAGAAACTCGAATTGTCTCTCCGTAATCTCCCCGGCCAGCGGTGCTGCTGCTGATCACTTGGCCTCGAATTCTCCCTCTCCCGCTGGTACCTCACAGGCGACGCTGGCGTCAACTTCCTCCTTTCCGGCGTAAATTTCCTCAGATCACCACCCGGAGTCCCCACACCTCCCGTAGTCTTCGCCTTACTCACCGGTATCGAAATCGATTCTCCCTGGAACGACACTGACAAACTCCTCATCGACGTCACCAGCATCCTCTCCGCATTAGACGGCGTTTCCTCCACAGCCACCGGCCGCCTCCTATCCACAGACACAGCCCTCTCTGTATTCCGCGGCGTCGTCACCCCCGCTCTACTAACCACCGGCGATTGGTACCTTTTCGACGAGACCGCCGGCAATGATCCGGTAGTATTTGAAGACGACGTCGTGCTAGTGTTAGAACCTGACGACGAAGAATTGGAAGAAGACGAAATTTGTACAGACAAGTAGCGAGAAGTGACTTCCCGTGCTTTTGGCCGGCGCAAAGTTCCATTTCCGGGATCTGAAGGCAGCAATGGCGTCCGCTTTGGGTTTGGTGAAGGTAGCTTCGAGTTTGACGTTACAGTAGCCACCATTTCACATTATCAAACGAATTTCAAGCTTGTTAATAAACCCTAAATTGTTCCCGATCAAATTCATGTAAGAAATATGAAAAATGTAGAAAGAGAGGGTAGTGGAATGAATTCAGTTATGTTATGCAGGTAATTTATATGTACGTAGAGAATAGTGGGGTTTAGTGAGAGGTTTTAGAGAGCGGAAAATAAGACCGTTACAACAACTGGAAGCCGGTGAAATATGTGGTGGGCAACATATTGATTTAATTACAAAAATTAAATAGTAATAATAATACATAATTGGTAATTACCATCATGTAGTAATAGTTAAACCTTTTTAAGTAGAACTATTTAGTCTTCAAAGCACTCATTCCTTTCTAGCTAGCGGACACATTGCTTTATCTCTTTATTTTTATTAACGATGAAAAGTAAGGTTGGGTTTAAAGAGAGTAGCTTGAAATTTTCTTACTACATGTGAAAGTTTTCTTCTAAGAATGATGTTTTATTTTGAAATTATGTAATTTATATAGGATCGATCTCCTAAGCACCGGTACTTAGTTTATGCTAAATATTCGGACGACATGACACACTACAATATGTGATAGGAGATAATGATTTATTACAAAATTGATTATACAACTTATTATAGTCTGTCATGTCACTCATGCTCAGTTATTTCTATTTGTAATTAGTTAAACATGTTACTATTAGTCGAATAATTTGATTTTAGACTTTTAGAATGAACAACTTTTTCACAAGTATTTGACTATTGATTTTTAAACATGCCATCGAAGGCGTATATGCTCAAAACTCATTCAAATTTGGATAGTTGGGATCTCAAACATTTGAAATAGATAATAGGATATTCAGGATTGGATTGGATACTATTATACACCCAAGCTTTTAAGTTGTGAAATTACTTTTCAAAATTCATGAAATATAAAATGCCAAATTTAATTTTCTAAAATGTGAATTGAACCAAACAATAAAAATATTTGGTGAAGGTCAAAGTACATATTTAAGGTTAAAATAAAATTATAATTACCTTTATTACTAAATTTAATTCTTTTTAATAGTGGAGTAAATGGAAACGTGTGAGTGAAGGAGGATCTAGTACGCGTGTGGGGACAAGGAATGTACTCGCGTGGTTGGCAGGTCACATGTAAAAAGCAAGAGCAGGAGGGAATATGTGCAAACTAACTTTGGAGTTTTGATTATGAAAACTGCAATTATTTATTTTAAACATTATGAAAACTAATGGATGTATCTGCAAATTGCAAGGAAGTAATATTTATTAACTTTATAGTTATTCTTAAGTTATATGATCTTCTAGTTGCTCTAATAATTTAGAAAGTCGAGAAATTCTCTCTTGTAGTCACTCTGATGACAAGTTAGAGAGAAGTAGAAAAAGAAAAACATGATTTCATGAAATTAAACATTTGTGTGCTCGTTAGTTTTGCTAGTTAGGTAATAGGTATTTTTTAATGATAATAGCGTTAATAAGACTCAAATGGTCAAATTCTTGTCAAGATTCGAATCATCTTATTTTTAGATCAGGGATGTCAAGCACTTCAAAATGCATATCTCCGTAGGATCATTTGAAGCCCTTCAATGTCTCGAGAGCTTATCTAGCCACCCTTAGCCTAGCCTACTTTGGTCGAGTCTTGAGGATAGAAGGTGTCCGTCCTCTCCTAGGCTCCATCAAAACTAAAAAAAAAAAATGTAGATTATTTTGTTAGTGCAATTACTAGTATATTATGAAATAATATTTAAAGAAAAAGTGTAGTAAATATGAATATCTTGTTTGAGTGAAACTGATATCCTATTCTAATAGACTAGATAAAAAAACTTCTACAAACAACTATAAGTAAGATTCTTTTATCTCATTAACAGTGGGATGTTTTTATCATGTCCCCAATGGGCAGGGGATTAGAGTTGCTTATTTGCTGCCTTTTTTTTTTTTTTTAAACGATATTTTGTAATAGTGATTTTCTGAAGAATATATGGTAAAAAAGTAAGATTTTTTTTTTAATTTACGTGTAAAATTATTTTATTGGAAGAATTTATAGTTGAAAATAAATTTTTAAAGAACATGACTCAAACGGTGGCAAAATAAGATTTGAGTGAGGATTGTCTATCTCAAAAGGTGTGGTAAAAATTTTAAGGATTCAAATGTTAAAGTTACTTCTCTCCAAAGTATGAGTATTATCTATTTATTTGGTTGAAATTAATTACATCATGAATTGGGGTAACTTCAAAATTATTATAGAGCTAAAATCTGAATGATTAATAGAATTTATTTATCATTATTTGGAGCAATAAAAATAAGAAGCAATATCCCGTGAATTCCAGATATTCTGACACGTGTTTATGACCAGAAGGTTGGAATATTTATGTAGGTCTATTAATGTAGATAATGCAATTTGAATAATCAAAACTCCTATTTTTCAAATTACGCCCTTTTTTATCTCTCTCATTTAATTACACCTACGTAGTACACTCACCTGGTATTTTTTTAAAAAAAATAATTTATCGATTTGACAATTTCGAACCTTAAGAAGACCGATAAAAAGAGTAGTAGTTAATTAGTTATATATGTGACAGTTTTTGTGAACGATTATTTTTGTGAATGCAGCTTTTTCTTCTCTTTTGATAGTTAAAAGAGTTTGGTCAACTTTCTTCCATTTCGTAAGAAAATTGAATCATATTTTTGGAAGACACTTCTCATTCTTCAACAATTTTTTAATAATATTTGTAATCGTAAAGCAATCAATGATTCCTATAAGCACCTTTTAACATGGTGAAGTTGTACTCAATGAAATAACAAGTTGCTCTATATTGACACGATTTGATTTGTTCGGTTTTAAAATTAATATAGATATATCTAAAATATGACATTTGAAAAAGGTAAACTAAATTTAATATTAGTAGTGATTATTTTAAAATTAATCGTCACTTACATGTAAGGTTGTGTTAAAAACTAACGAAACGATATACATGTGACTTTATTTAATATCTTAAACTTATAGATCTAGTAGTTCAAAAACAATTTTATGCGGAAACCATGCTACTTTTGAATTAGAATTATTTTTTGGACCAAAATTGAAATGATAGAATATACAAAGATCAAATTTACCTAATATAAAATGCTAAACAAAATGATGAATCAAGAAAAGTTATTTTAAAAAAAAAAAAGGTTACCAACTAAATTAGAATAAGACCCACTTGTATTTAATAATCATGCAAATCATTAACTTCGAAGTTAAACTAACTTTGATGGCAAAATAAACTTGATAGGGTGGTAATCAACTTTGAGTTTTTATAACTCTATTATCTTTATGTTTGTACTAAGTCAAAATTATTAATTAATTTCATGGAGAAAAAAAGCAACTAACTCTTAACAAACCGCCAATCTCACCTTAAAATTAATTAATTAATTATATACCTTAAAAAGTTGCTTTCCAAATAAAAAGAAAATGGCAAGTGAAGAAACCAAACATCTAAAACAAGAATAATTCTAGGCCCATCAATCGAAAGTGTGAACTACTTTAATCATTTAAGCATTGGAACTTAATATTACTCATTCGTGTGGGGACAATCATCATGTAAGATTTAGTGGAGGGGAAACCAAATGTGGTGACTCATCCTCACACGTCTTCATTGATAAGACTATATCGTGAAAAATAAGAAGATCGTAATTTTGATTATATTTTACTTCGCACTCAAACGAGAGTAAATCCTTTAGAAGAAACAAAACAAAATAATCGGACAAAGTTCTGATAGCAACATCTGAGCGAACTTAACCATGAGACTCGAGTTCACACGCGTAATCATCTAAATACCATACTTTTCTCCTACAATACTTAAAGAGAGTTTTTGCCCATTCAGATATCTATATACTTTATAATGTAGAAAGCAATCTCTAGAATAAATTCACTAACCACGATTTTCATCAAAATCTCAACAGGTCAATAAATTTCAGTTTATTGCAATCAAGCTATTCATCCTCAATTTTGATGCAAAGTAGATCATTTTGTCCAATTTACTACTAAAAAATAGTGTTCTAAAAAACGAAAAGTGTGAAGAGAAGTGAAGATTAGGTTTCGGACTAGGCGAACCAAGACGTAAAAAAATTGTCTTATTAATATTATTTAAAAATTTTAATTAATCCAAAAATTATTTAGGAATAAAAATAATACGTACCTAATATATAAAATTATAAAATATTATATTGACAAAAAAAAAAAAAAAAGCATACCTAGACACAAAAGAATAAATAATAAATAAGAAAAGAGCGAGGCGGGGCATTTTGCGCCCTCTTCGCGCTTAGGTAGTCTAGGCGCTGCTTTTTAAAACGCTGCTAAAAAGGATGCAAGTCTGACAAGATTTACAAAAAATAGTCATGCATAATATTAATGTTAGTAATAAAACTAGAGGGGGTGATTATTCTACATCAAAATCAAAGATAAAGTGATCCAATTGCAACAAATTGAAGTTGACCGGCCAAAAGTGTAATCTACCAAAAATCAATTCTAATTCTTTTAACTTGATTGATGGAATTTTGCAACCAATGGATTCCATGGCGATACTTGTACAAGTACTCGAAAATGATATATTCAAGCTTGGCTTCCACCTTCTAAGAGTTCATCATTGTTGCGCATTGACAAGGTCAATTATTATTTTTGGTTAACATCAAGATTCATGCCCTCGAATGAATTTTTGGAGAATGACTTTGGATTTCAATTTATTTGAAATAATGAAATATATTTTTTATTTGTAAATGTGTTTAGTATGATGAACTAATCAAAATTGAACCTAACACATTATATATGTCACAATCTTGAATTTACACAACTGCTTCCCTCTCATTCATATAAATCATGTCTTGAATTTGTATGCTTAATTTCATTAAATATTAGTTTTTCAAAAATTATTTGGTTAGAAAATCTAATGAATTTCTATAATTTGAAACGTATTATGGTGAATAAGAATAAAATAAATCAACACACAAATTATGGCTAAAAAACCACAAAGTCATATCTTAGTTATTTATCTCACTATCATTTTGAAATTCAGTTTAATTTAATTTAATTTTACCATGTGAAACTTTATGGGATAATCAACAAACATTTCATATGTCTTTCTTTCTTTTTTTTTAATTATGTTTGTTAAAATATATGTATCAAATAGATCTGAATTATTTAATATCGAAGAGCCATTAAAGGTAGAAATTCACAAGATAAAAATTGTTATGACCTTGCAGATGTAAAGAGACAGACAATTCGAGAAATAAGTAGAAAGATTGTGTCACTAATCGGAAAAGACACAATTGCCCCCACAAAACCCAAAAAACAAAAACAAAAAAATTAATAACCTATAAATAGTCCCGCCTAAAGGAAAAAAGGGATGTAAATTCAAATATCTCATTCCCAAATAACCATTTCACCTCTTGCTAAGCATCAAGTATACTAGGTTTAAGAGGAGAAAATCCTAACTAGGTGAGAGAAATTTGTTGATCATGATTCTGTAATCAACAAATTGGCAATGTCGATGGAAAGCCGGAACAAAGATAACTACAAATTCATTTATTGAAGCAGAAAAATCCCTAAAATCCGCAGCAAGATGAGTCAGGCTGACGCAAATCATTAAGTAAATGCACTAGAAATTGAAGTTGAGGTCAATGGTGATGATTCAGTTAACAACGTCATGAATCCGAAACGGCAACGAGAGTAGACACCAGTGAAGTTGCAAGCAGCAATTTCTCCCGCTCCACACTGTCGTTAGCGAAAGAAAATGTCAACTGCAAAAATCAATCAGGAAATAGCGAAAAAGCATTAAAGCATTGACAGCAGAAATTGTTTCTCTACGTGCAAAAGTATACAATAAGAACGTGGATATACAGGTAGGATCTGGTGAAAATAGCTGAAACATCTAGGTATCAAAAACTTACAATAGTTTGTCTGATAAGCAGCAGTAGGAACGCCGAGTGAATAGATCTAATGCATTTGATAAACTCGCGGAGGCGATCAATTCTCATGATAGGAGGTACACCCAATGTTATCGTATAGAAGGTAAAAGAGCTAAAAGCTCAATCAATTCCTCATATTTTATCATTATGTATTAGGAATATGAGGATCGACATGTGAGATCATATGAACTAGACGACAATGTTGAAAGCTTGTTGCTCTCAAGGGAAATTAAAGAGGTTTCGATTCTAGATAACTTCATCCACCGCACAATAGGAAATTATAGTGGAAAAGGCAATGCGCTATACTTTTATATGAGTATATGACTCATATGAGGCTGAAGAAGGCAATCCCTATGCTCAAATGACAAAGTTTTCACTTAACATTCGACAAATCTACGAAGAGATGGTATAACAAGTTACTGCTGGGTTCAATTGAAGGTCCTTATGTCGATGGAAAAATAATGAATGCATAGAAAAAGTTACTCCTGAGCCACTAAATAACTTGAATTAAAGAACTTCTAGATTCAAGGTAACCTAAAAGCATCTTTTTATTTATTTATTATATTTAATCATGATCATGAACAAGGAATCATATATTCCTATTGCATCGCATTGGTGGTGCAGACAATTATAGCCCGTAATGGTCTCAGCCGTGTGTTGGTAGGCAATGGTAGTTTTGTAAATATTTTATTTGGTATTGCATTTGACCAAATGCAGTTTGACCACCCTATGTACCTATGGCTATATCTTTATATGGATTTACTAGTGAGTCTGGTCCCACTTAGACAAATAATGTTGACAATTAAACTGAACGAGGAACCAACAATGTTCCATGGATATATATGGATGTCTTTTTAATAGATAGTAGGTCCGCTTACAATAGGATCCTAGATAGGCTCGTCCTGAATTAATTAAAAGCAGTGACGGATATTTACCATCTTTGCATGAAGTTTCAAACTCCAAACAGAGTGGCCAGTATCAAGGGAAATCAAGTGGTTGTGCGCGAGTATTACCTTAGCACTTTGAGAAAAGCGACCCCAAAACCCGGATTGAAAATACAAAGTTCGACCCAAACTACACTTAAATGGGGTGAATAGGTGATTACGCGGAATTAAAAACTTAATAATTAAATAGCAACAAGTCAGTATTAATTATTTCTAGATGGTTAATCATACAATTAAGTTTTTTCTATGTTGAATTATCGTAATTATGAAAGTAATAAATAAACACAAGAATTGATCACGGAGAAACCCCAACTCGGTAAATACTCCGGGCACTTTGCTAGTCTACAATCCATTATAAACGATCTATAACTTACAGTCCGCCAATCTCTAAGACGACATGTACTTTCTGACCTCCTAACTGCAATTCCAACAGCTCTCCTAGAGTTCGTGCTCTTGCACCAACTCCCAACTGCAGTTTTCAAATATCTCATGGATTGCGCTCTCCTGCAACAACTCCCAATTTTGTGAAATCGTCTATCTCCCGTGGATTAAAGAAGAACACCGCGTTCTTCAACGACTGGAACTCCAATCACATTCTCTTGATCTTCAGAACTCTAACATATATGGAAGAAGCAACAGTTTGGAATTTAGATTTAGAATATGATATTTTTCACCGCAAAAAACAAATCATAATATGAATAATGAAGGTTGAAAGATAACTGATGAAGAGAATATCAAAACAATATATTTGCTCAATGATCAACCTCCTCAAAACCGTTATGTGGCATTTGGTATTTATAGGTTAGGTTAAGAAATAAATTGGCCGGATAAAAATCCTATAAAAAACGAATTAAAAAAATTCCCGGATAACACTGTCGCTCGATCGAGGGAGGCTAAGCGATAGGCGGGCGACGTAGTTTCTATTTCTGACACTCGAGCCAAACCTTTGCGATAAGCTGGCGAAATTTCGACGCCGTTTTTTTCTTCTTTTCCATTCTCGAACCCTAAACTTAATATAACACAAATTCTATTAAATGCACTTAACTCCTTGACTTTTACTACACATTAATTTTAGTCCATTTTGTTCACAGACTTGTCAATTATATCAAATATCTAACAAGCTCACCCTTTGCATTTTATGACAAAACCACAATCTAAAGTCAAGGCAGTAGTGAAATAAAATTACAGACTCAAAGACTAACACATCGAATTCTGCTTTTCATGTATCAGACCTGTTTCTTGAAATTGACAACTCAAATACTTAGTGTAAAATGTATGTGAAACGATACTAAGTGTAAAAGCTATTCAAATAGTTAAATCAAGCAGTTCGCAGTGTAGAAGTGATTTAAGCAGTTAATAACTCATAATGCATCTTTTCAATTTCATATCATAAGCTAAATTAAGACATAATATCAATGCAACTCAATATACCAAAACGAACCATTGATATTACTAAACATTAAAAGTTAATCTAGCAATATTGAATTCAACATTTAATCAAAAGTTGTAGATACATCAAGTTAAGTTAAACTTATCCAAAAATATATACTCCATAAAAAAAATGCATACTCCCCCCTTTTTGTCACAAAATGATAAGGGAAAACGTAGAATAAACAATATTACAAAACTACTTTGCACATTTTCTTGTTTTTTTTGAAATCATATATTTGAACAGTAACATAGAATAACTCAAAAATACTATTGTGAACATGTACAAACATAAACAGCGAATAGTAAACCTTCCCATATACTTAGTTCAAGTTATCATGAAGTAAATTGTATAAGTGACCCATATGTGTAAAGTGTCACTAATCCTTTGAAAATAGGACTCCAGACCTTAAATTTGTGAGAAAGAACACGCTAAACATTACTACCAATAAGTTTATTCCCCTACTGATGAAAGTCAAACCATTTAAAGCACATCAGAACATATAACATAAAGCTCATTATGAATGGAGGTACTTTTTCTCCCCTGAGTATGATCAAAATGTTGTATTTCATAACATTCAATAAACAAATCTCATTATTATTTTTCTCATCTTATGTGCAGGTTTTTCTTCATTAAGCGACTAAAATGATCTATGTAGCGAGTTTTAGGTCGGTTAACCCAAATCAGTTGACCATAGGCACTAGGTTATGAGGAACCTCGCATACTTAATTACTCGAGTCAAATAGGCTCCGAAAAAAAACATAAGATATTGAGCTCTCTCCTCCCTTTTTTTATTCTATATATTATTTTTTTAATACCAGTGATAAACTTGAGTTTAGGTCTAATACATATGGTCAATTCATGTTCAAAGTTACCTTACTAACATGTGATTGACATCCCAAATCCTACACACGCGAAAGAGTCTCACTGACAATATGATAGTATGTGCAGTGCATATGGTACATGAAGACTCCTATACTAAGTACTACATGAATAACCTAAGTCAGCAATGGAAATGATGTTACAGCTTATTGATTAACCACATGCCTGACCACAACAAACAAATTCATGTATACCATATGTTAAGCTATAAAAGCAACTTCCATACTTGTAATTTTCAATGTTTCAATTTTATTTTTTTGTTTCTCAAAATAAAACAGAAAGCATAAAACACACACACACACACAAAAATGACAACACACACAAATATAAAAGTAAAAATAAATACGAGGCATGCAAAAATATAAGCCACATAATGGTAAAGAACGAGCATGCAAAGAAAATACTCAATTAATGAGGTACACAAACACCAATAACCATCCGAAAAAATTCAAATCTCATACCCTCCAATGGTTTGGTAAATAGATTAGCTAATTGGTTTTCTTTAGAGACGTGCTCAAGGGTTACAACACGAGTCTCTACAAGCTCTTGAATAAAATGATGTCGTATATTAATATGTTTGGTTCGAGAGTGTAGAACGGGAATTGAGTGCAGCAACTTCATGCTGCTATATATTCGGCCTCTGCCGTCGACAATGAGATAGAATTTTGTTTCTTACTCATCCAAGCGACAAGATTAGCACCAACATAAAAATAGCCTCCAGAAGTACTTATTCTATTATCGGGATTTCCAGCCCAATCGACATCGGAATAGCCAGCAACATCAAGAGTAGAGTCCCGAGAGTACAAGATTTCATCATCAACGGTACCATTTACATATCTAATGATACTTCGCACAGCGCTCAGGTAGAATTTCTTGGGATCAGCCTGAAAACGAGCACAAACCCCTATTCTAAAGGCTATGTCAGGTCTACTAACAGTGAGATAAAAGCAAACTACCTATCATACTTCTGTATAGTGTCTGATCAACACTCTTACCTATAAGATCATGACCTAACTTGACACTGGTTTTCATGGGGGTTCCAGTGTGTTTCTTGCTATCTAATCCAAAACGCTTAACAATATTTTTTGCATACTTCGATTGAGATATAAAGAGCCCATCATCAATTTGTTTAACTTGGAGACCTAGAAAGTTATTTAGTTCTCCACTCATACTCATCTCAAATTCTTGTTTCATGAGCAAGAGAATCAATAGGTGAACCAAAGATAATGTCATCGATGTAGATCTGAGTTATTTTGATGGTTTTTTCAATATGTCTGATGAATAGTGTTCTATCTGCACCGCCTCTTGAAAAACCTGTTCCATAAGATATGCAGTAAGTCTATCATACCAAACTCTAGGAGCTTGTTTGAGACCATATAAAGCTTTATTCAGCTTATACACATAATGTGGAAACTTATGATCAATAAATCCTTTAGATTGTTCAACACAAGCTTCTTCCTAAAGTATTCCATTTAAGAAGGCACTCTTGACATTCATTTGATATTAAATCCTAAAGTACACTCAACAGCCAGAAGAATTCTAATGGATTCAAGTTTAGCCACTGGGGCAAATGTTTCATCAAAGTCAACCCTTTCAACCTGAGTATATCCTTGGGCAACTAACCTAACCTTATTTCTAGGTATGGTACCTTGATCATCGATTTTATTCTTAAATATCGACTTAGTACCTATCACATTACAATAACCAGGTCTTGGGACTAAATACCATACGTTGTTTTTCACAAACTAATTTAGCTCCTCATGCATTAGTACCTATAACATTACAATCATCGGGCCTAGGAACTAAATCACACACGTTGTTTCGCACAAACTGATTTAGCTCTTCATGAATGACGTTTACCCAACACTCATCGCTAAAGGCATCTTCGACTTTCTTAGGCTCAATCTGAGACATATGACTAGCATATGTTAGATTGTTCAAAACCCTCTTCTGAAGTCTCATCCCTTCATCCAAATCCCCTATAATATTCACTTTAGGATGATTCGTCTTAACCCTAGACGAATGTTCTTTAAAAGGTTTAGTTTTATCATCAGGTGTGGATTCCTAATTAGGTTTATTTAAACCATTAGACGTGTCTAGGAGATCGAGAACTAAAGTTTCTTTAGGTTCAGTTACCATGACATGATCAACACTCAAGTATTCCAACTCTCCCCAATCTCCTACAATCTCCCCCCTACTACAGGCGTCCTCAACCACTACATTAATGGACTCCATCACAAAATGTGTACGAGAATTGTAAATACTATAGGCTTGACTATTTTTGGAGTATCCTAGGAAAACTCCCTCATGACTCTTTGAATCAAACTTGCCTAAATTTTCTCTATCTCTCAGAGTATAGCACTTGCTGTCAAATACATGAAAGTACTTGACAGTAGTCTGTATACCTTTCCAGATCTCACATGGTGTCATTTCAGTTTTAGGTCTAAGGTAAACCCTGTTAACAATGTGACACGCAGTGTTGATGGCTTCCCCCTCCAGAAATGCATAGCTAGTCCCATACCATGAAGCATGGCACTAGCTATTTCTTGAAGCACACGATTTTTTCTCTCAACTACCCCATTTTTTTATGGAGTGATTAACGATGAGAACTCATGCTGGATTCCCTCCTCTAGGCAGAAGTTCTCAATATTCAAGTTTTCAAACCCTTTTCCATGATCACTAGGAATTCTTGATATGGTAGAGTCTTTCTCATTTATAAGCATTTTTCACAATGATATGACAAGACTGTACACTTTCGACTTTTCTCTCAACAGCTCAATCCAAGTATATCGAGAGAAATCGTCAACCACAACCAAAATATAGCGTTTGCCACCAAGACTCTCAGTCCTAGATGGTCCCATTAAATCTATATGGAGTAATTCAAGTGGCTTGTTTGTCAAAATTTTAGAAGTTTGTTTATGAGTAACTCTAAGTTGTTTACCTTGTTGACATGGACCACATAGAATGTTATCAATATTTTCAAGTTTAGGTAAACCATTAACAAGTTCTTCTTGGCGAATTTAGACAAACTTTTATAGTTCATATGACCAAAGCGTTGATGCCATAGTTCAGTTACATCAATCTTGGCGCTACTGCACACGTAATTGGAATTAGGAAGAACTCCATAATAGTTATCTGAAGTTCTTACACCTTCGAGGACATCGTTACCAGTAGAGTCATACATAGTACACCTTTTCTGGACAAAATTAACTTCAAAATCAGCGTCGCATATTTGACTAATGTTTAACAGGTTAGATTTTAAACCTTTCACATAAAGTACATTTGAGATAGCAGGTAATCCAGATATATTAATAACAAATTTATGAAGTATAGGTGCAGTAGCCCCATCTCCAAATGTAACAACACAACCATTCTAATCATCGAGAGAAGAGAACAAGGCTTTGTCACCACACATATATCTAGAACATGCACTATCAATATACCATATAGAGTTATTCTGAGTTTTAAGTACAACGTGGACAACATAGGGATTCAACTTATCATTCGACCTAGAAAGGTCACTCTTCTTAACCCAAACCTTCTTAGAAGTAAAAGTGATCCTAGTTAACTTAGTCATCATCTCAATCAAATGGCTAACCTGATTAGCAAATCCTAACTTTCACTTCTAGTCACGAGTTTACGACACCTAGGTCTTGTGTGTCCTAAAACACCACAGTTGTAATAGGTGGGAATAAACATAGATTCAAATCTGCTCGAAGGTTGTTGTCGATATGTAGGAAGATTGGCCCTACATGGTCTAGTAAGTCTTGATCCAAAGACATTTGTGCCTTTAAGTTCAGGATTAACAGAATACCGAGCTTTGTTGGTGGTTGGGACGAACGTAGAATAGCAGGAGTCTGTTAGTCAAATAGCATGCAGCCATAGTAGCTTCACCCCAAAAAGATTTAGGCGTACCAAAACTTAACATCATGCATCTAAATTCATCAAGTAAAGTACGATTCGTCATTTTAACAACTCCATTTTATTGGGGAGTGTAATGCACTGCCCCATGTCTAGTGTTGTCAGATTAATTACACAAATTGTCAGATTCAGCATTACAAATTCACGGCCATTATCAGTACGCAAATATTTCATCTTTTTCCCTATTTGATTCTCCAAATTGTCTTTCCAATTTTTAAAGTTCACAAAGGTTTCAGATTTATCTTTAAGCAAATAAATCCACACACTTCATGAGAAATCATTTATAATGGGCAGAAAATACTTGTTACCATCAAAAGTGGATTGCTCTATAGACTCCACAAGTCAGAAGAAATGTATTCTAACACTCTAGATATTTTATCTGTACTAGATGCAAAAGACATCCTACGATATTTACCAAATATATAATGATCGCAAAATGGCATGTCTGACACCTGATCATTACCAAACACGCCCTTATTGTTAAGAAACTTAAGTTCCTAAACACTAAGTGTGAGATGGAATTTAAACCACCCATCACCTCAGCATGCAAGATGTATATGTCATTTCTCCTAATAACTTTGAAGATTTTAAGTGCTCCCTTAAATATTTTCCTAACACCCTCACCAAGTGCGCCAGTGAAACTTGTGCAATCTAACTTTCCAACAAAAACTAGGTTCCTACCCATATGTGGAATATAACTAACCTCTTTTAGCATGTGCACAAACCCACTCTCAAATTTGATGGTCACACTACTCATACTAGTGATCTTATATGCGACTTAACCCCATACAACAAAATGACTGTGATCAGACTCATGCAAATGATCAAACCACATTTTATTTGAAGTAACATGAAATGAAGCACCAGAATCAAGAATTCACTCATGCATATGGGAGTTCATAAACAGGTTTATTTCAGTTGGTTCAGTGTTAAGGAGCATGTAAATTTCACCAAATTCATCTCTCAAGATTCGCTCATGCATGTGGGAGTTCATAAACAAGTTTCTTCAGCTAGTTCAGTGTTAAGGAACATGTAAGTCTCACCGAATTCATCTCTCGAGACAACAATGTTTGCCTCACGGGGTCCCCAACCCTCTGTTCTCTCAACTAGTTTTTCTCTTAATGACAATCACTAATGAAATGTTCTAATTTCCCAAAACCATAACATTTTCCCACCTTTTTCATTCTTTGTAATTTGGACCTATCTCTACCCTTCTTTTGCCATCATCATTTTGTCCATCTCCACTCCTAAAATAGGAGCTATCCCTCATTTGATGGATCTCTCATGATTTTCTCTCGTATTTTTCAGCTTTCATCTCACTTTCCTTACTCGTAAAGGAATAAATGACTACATCAAGTATAAAGTGTCTCCCTCCCATATTTTATAGCATTCTTGACTTCCTTATAGATATCAGGAATATCATTCAAAATGATAATAGTCTTATATTCATTAGACACTTTATCACCATAATTAGTAATATCTTGCACAAGTTTATTGAACACATCAAGATTGTCATCCAATTATTTTGAATGGTCAATTTTGAAATTCGTTCAGGAGAATGATGTTTACCAAATTTTCACAAAATGGAATCAGATAAATGCAAAATAATAGAGGTGTATGCAAGTTCATCGAATTCCTTTTTCCGATCCTCGGTTACAGTAGCAGAAAAAGAATTGTCAATAGATTTTGAAACATTTTTTGTCTACTAAAATTCCTTTAATCTTTCGTTGACAAATAGAAAAATTACCTTTACCGTTCAAAATACCTAAATCAAAATGGTGCGCATAGATCTTAACAAATAAGACACATAACACGTAAACAACAAACAAACAACAACCACACATAGAAAGTCCTAAAAGTCGCAGTTATACACCGATCTACGTTTCTAGAAATTTTGTGAGATTCAAACCTTGATCTCATGGGAATTGTCGGGCGAGTAAAGTCAAAGGTAACAATTCTAAATACTAATAACTCAGCAACAATGAGGAATATCAAACAATAATCAAATATCCACAACGATAATATCACAATTTAGGCAAATAATCGTAACTACCAGCAGGCAAAATCACAATCCTATCGATCACCCCACACAATGATATACTATTGCAATAATGTAAATAGTTTCAACCAATTTACGAGAGCGGAGCCGTCTATGGTCCATAACAATGAGAGGTGCGAATTTTTATTTTAATGATTCAACTCCTTATGCAAAATGAGCAGACCAACGCGTCAATTGCACCACGAACACACGTTCAAGTTTTTGCACATTAATCACAACACGTAGATCGATGAAATTAACCAGTACTAAAGCCAAAATTCCGCTCTAATACCAGTTTGTAGTGTTAAATTCACCTAATAGATAATAACAAACAAAAAGTGAGTAATCTATCAAGCAAATAATAAAATTAATCTAAGTAAATTGAAACAAATACTCCCCTATCAATACTCAATGATTTGGCACCAAGATGGATTGATCAAAGCTCAGATCAAGAGCCGAAAATCACACAGCAACACCACACAAACTAGACCAAAGTAACCAACTCAAATGGAAAACAAGAATACCCAAAATCATACACCCCAAAGGCAGTGAAAAAAGTGACCAAAACAAGGGCTAAAAATCGTACACCGCGAAGGCACAGCCAAACATGTCACGAAGAGAAGCAGTCAAGAGGCACAACCCATGTCGAGAAGAAGCAGTCGTGTGTGTTATTTCAACACAAAGGGGGAGACCCCATTTAAATACACCACATAATGGGTTAAGTAATGAGTCGAGGGGTAATGGATAGAGCCCATAGAGTGGTCTTGGTCCTTCTTTGTAACTTGGGCTACCAGCTATGATTTTCGATACATAAAGTGTTTCATTAACTAACTTACAAAAAGTCTAATGAATAATTCCGACCCAAATATGTATCATTGCCTCAAGGTTCATTTGGTATCAAAATACCCAACAAGAACTTTGGGGGCTATTTGTTGAATAACAAATAAATACAAAGGAATAAGCAAGCGAACTCATATCCATTTATGCGAACCTTAAGATACGCAAGCCTCAGAAGATGAAAGTGAATATTCATGAAAGCACAAGACCTCACAACGAATAGTGGCAAACTGATCCCATGATACTCTATATTGGCACAAACAATTATCAAGGCAAACGTGGATACATGATTAAAGCATGAATTCAAAATCATTAAGTGAATAACACGTAAATTGGTGAATAAAAAGTGAACACATAACAAGATTAGTTAGAAATCCACCATTGAAGACCGCCACTGTCACCAATCGAAAAGATCCAGTTATCCCCAAAACCCGAAAAAGAAATTTATAAATAGTCCCACCTAGAAAAAGAAAGTGATACAAATTCAAATATCTTTCTCCCAAATAATCATTTCATATCTTGTTCTTTACTCATCATCAAGTACAGTGAATTTAGTAGAAGAAAATCCTGACTACATAAGAAATTTGCTGATCTTGATTTTGTGATCAACAATAATGATATTATATTTCCCAATGTAAAGATGAAAAATCCATTTTAATTATATTTGATTAAATATATATCTCGAATATATGCCTTAACAGCCAAACCATTAAAATCCCCAAATTACTTTTATAACTAATAATAGAATATTGGACTAATGTTGTTATCAATCAATTATATTACCGCACAGAAATGTAATAATTTTCTAACGACTTTCAAGCAAAGTAAGATCTAAAGAAAAATAATTAATTGAAGCATTATCAACTCATATACAAGATTTGAAAAATACTTTATATCACTCCATTATGAATCATTAATGGTAATTATAGTAATACAAATTTGATTATCATATATAAATACAATATTTGGAGAATAAGTTATTTATTTTTTGTATTGAATTATTATTTTCATAGACTAATAAATCAGATGGAATAACCAAAAAAAATGAAAAATGATTCATTTAACTAACACCAAATGTATTGTGAAAAAAAAAATTGTCATTATTATTTAATCATTATTTACAATTTTTCTTTTTAGGGGGTGGGTAGAGGGGTTGGTGTAAATTAAACATACATATAAAGGAACAAGGAAACATTGTCATGAAGAAATAACTTTACTTGAATAATAATGTTTCTTTAGAGAGAGAGAGAGAGAGAACTACAACCTTACCAATAGAAACTCAAAAGCAATAGCAATCCTTATTTCAACAATTTTATAAATTAGAAAAAGTTAAAAATAAATTTATTTCGTTAATCCATTCCCTTCAAAGCTATATCAATGCATAAAGATTTATGTCAAAACACGTTACAAAATTTTACATTAACGATCAAATCAACTGTAAACCTCATTTTTTTTTTTTTTTTTTTAAAGATACCTTAAAACGAAAAATGAGCTTTGGAGACATGAGTGTCCTCATAAATGAATTATAAACCGAGTTATCTATTCTATTTGATTTCAGAGACAAATGTACTGTTTTATTGCCAAAATACAAGGAGGTTGAACCCCCACTTTCCTGCATAAAGAGAAACCTTATGTACATAGCCATGATTTGCAAGCTAAGCCCAAAAGCAATTTTATGCTCTCTCATTCATTTCTTCTTTTTCCATTGATGTCTTGGCCCCACTCTCCTCTACTCACTGGCCTTTATCTAAAGATTCAGTAAAGGGAATCTTCTTGGACCCTGTTACAGGCTGGTTTAGAATATATATTTAAATGGAACTTCAACTAAATATAAGATTATTTTAGGTGTATAAGGATTTGTTATAATAGGTTAAACCTTTTGGAATGTTTCAAGTTTCTATAAAGTGATGTCCTAGACTTAACCGTGTAGATGCATAAATTGAAATCCGGCAAGTGCTAAACGATCCAAATGAAGATGTGGACTCAATTAATCGTGATAGCAATAAATTATGTAATTGTGAACTCTCGTAATGGAGGAGGTTCCATTTGTAACGCAACCCTTGTGCAGTCAAGTTGATGTAAATCTCAATGGAGTGTGCGATCCTATTTGACAGGGGATATATGGAAGAAGTCGTCACATGAAATGAGCCGTGACAATCATGAGTGGCCATGATATTGTAGTACTTTGTTCAAGGAAAAATTATTGAATGAACATGAACACAGGCATAGCCAAAATCTTTGAGTTATGGGTCAAACGAAGTTTAAAATAAATTACAATATAAAGCTTATAAAAAATAGTATTGCCATCTTTTTAGTTAATCGTAGGATATAATAGGTAAAAGTAGTGAACATTTTTTAGCTAAACATACAGAAGAGTAGACCATATTTTCCAATAAAAGAGTAGCAGAAAATATAAACAAAGTATACTTTAAATTGCTATATATAAAAATAAATAAAAAAAACTTGATGCAACGAAATTAATGATCAAATCATGCTTAACCGGCCGCCTGTGCTAATTTCTAACATTTTTAAATGTACAAAGATTGTTTATGCTAATATCAAACCAAACATAGTGTGATCAAAATGAAAAAGACGAGAACAATCTAAACCTAGTTTACATCAACTACTTAATCACTACTATTACTTAAACAGTTTATATCAGCAAATGATTTACAGTTAGAACCAGAGATAAATCATTCCTCTTTTGGGCATATGATTTCCTCTACTTGAAGCATAGTGCCCACCAACAAAAAGCAATATAAAGGATAAGAAGCATTGATTTTCCAAAGGTCCCATAATCACTTTTTTTCTATGATTTTACTTTTCCACTTTACAGTGAGATTGTGACTCTGGGGACAAAGAAGGAGCTTAGTGTTCTTGCAATCCGCATCATTCTTCAATCTAGATATTGAAACTTCAGAAACAAGGAACTTTATCCCTCTTCCATTAAGATATTTAGGTAGATATCGCTCATTGATGCACCTAATTAACCAACACTGTCCAGTAGTTTAAAAAAAAAAATGATGCTAAGTATATATTTCAACTCTTGTTGAACCGTTCGTGCAATGGATTGGACAGGACGAGAGATAAATTTTGCCATTTATCTTTCTTTGTAATCTTAACCTATACTGTCCATTTCAACATATGGAACATGTCTTTCTTGTGTATCCAATTTAACAGTGAAATGAAAACCGAAAGAAGTGTTCAGCGGTGTTGGGTTTTGATACCCAATGAATCCCGAGCTATGATATAAACGTTGGATTAAATTGTTACCAACAACCAAATCCAAAAGCACGACCCGAAAATAACGTGAGGTTGTTGGAAATAGCTTAAATAATTAATGTTGCTCATGATCTTTATATATTACCTCTTGGATGCTTTGAATCTTGGTTAATAGCCCATTTAACATTTTATTGGTCCAACTAAAGCCTAACATAACCTATATATATTTTGTCTTTACCCTAGCCGTAAAGTGTGAGATTTGTGTGGCGAAAGGAGAAAAACGTGACTGCATTTTTTAGAGAAAAACCGGTTGCTTTGAGTTCCAAAAATCGGTGTCTACTTCAATTTTTGGTCTCTACCTTGTGTTCCTTCGTTGTTTTTCTCGTGCATTTGTGGCTACAAATAACCACTGTTATCTTATCGTTTGTAGGTGAGATTGAGAAGCAATCGAAGTGAATATATTAGTTGTGGGTTTGAGCTGTTTGGATTGTCTGTTTGGTAGAAAAAATGTAACATAAAACTGAGCCTGGTAAACACCGTTTTAACAACCCTTATAGCAAGCTTCCGCGACAAGTATTAATAAATTTCACCATTGTCGAGTTTAATTTAACAATGAAATAGTTGTCACTTGACTCATTGAGGGATATTTGGTATATGAACCATAGATATAAAACTCGGCCCGGCCCGATTGGTTGGATCGGAAAATCGGCGGCACAGACCCTTGGTCGGGTCGGGCAGATTAATTTGATAGAGATGTACTTGACTCGGTCAAAATCGGGCTTTGACCGAGTTAACCAATGATTTACCCGACCCCGATGACCGATTTGATTGGATTTTGAAATCCT
>CAIGRP010085748.1:0-12307 GCA_903798385.1 Fraxinus cuspidata | reverse complement strand
ACTATATTCTAAATTGCTTGACATTATATTTATATGATGTACATTGTTCGTGTAAATCTTCTAAAAATTATGGAATTTCTTAGATAAGAAATATGCTATCGAAAATGTTGGAACTAAGAAATTTGTTGTGGAGAAATTTATATATTTTAAAATGGATGACATTAGAATGATGGTCGGTCAAATTGAAGAATTTCAAATTACAATTCATGAAATTATTGCCGAGGGATATAAAATCTGTGAAGGTTTTCAAGCGTCTTATATTATTGAAAAATTTTCACTTTTTTGTAAAGAATATAAAAGCAATTTGAAGCATAACAGAAAAGAAATGTCTTTAGAGGATCTGATTATTAGGAATAGAATTGAAGAAGACAACAGAATAATAGAACATAAGGAGATACTAGATTTGGGTACCAAGGCTAATCTTATTAAAGGAGGTTCTGGTAGTAAAATATTTGTTGAAAATTTTACCAAGGGTCAGAACTTTAAAGGCAGAAACAAAGAAAAACAATTCATAGGGAAGGACAATCGATCTAAACCTTAGTTTAAAAATAAAATTGTTGGTGACTATTTTGTTTGTGGTAATGTCACTTTGCAAAAGGACTACAGAAATATGAAAGGAAAAGCTGTGAAGAATTAGGTACATGTAGTAGAGGATGAGAATTTCTCTGCAACAGTGATAGAAGTTAATCAAGTAAGCAACATGACAAACTGGTGGGTAGATTCTAGAGCTACCAAGCACATTTGATGCATAAGAGATTCATTTTCTTCATTTGTTCCTGTTAGTAATAGATAATGTATGTTTCTCGAAAATGCTTATTCTTTGAAGATCGAAGGAAAAAGAACTGTGACACTTAGGTTTACTTCTGGAAATGTCTTCAAATTGAAGGATATCCTTTATGTACCTGAAATTAGAAAAATCTAGTGTCTCACTTTATCTTAGTAAAAAAACGGTTTGAAGATTGTATTTGAGAGTGATACAATCGTACTTTCCAAGGATGGTTATTTTGTTGGGAAAGGATATGCATATGAGAATCTGTTTAAACTCAATGTTTACATGATTAATAATAAAGCATCTACTCCTTCTGTTTACTTCTGAATTCTTATGATTTGTGACATGCTAGACTTAGATACGTTAATATATCTCCTATTTAAAAATTAATGAGTTTGGGTAACATTCATAAAATTGATAGTTTTCCAAATGTGAAATGTAAAACTTGTATTGGATTTAACTATGCTAGAAAACTATTTCCTAAAGTAGAAAGAAATACTTCAGTTTAAATTTAATACATTCTAATTTATGTGATTTAAAAAAATATGTTACTTGTGGTGAAAATAAATATTTTCAAGGAAAAATAGAACTATTAAGGATATGGACATTTTAATGCTAAACTTTTCTGAATTACCTTTTAACATGTGAGGGTAAGTCCTTCTTACTTTCTGTTATATTCTTAATAGAATTCCTAGCAAGAAAAGTAATAAGTCTCCTCATGAAATGTGAAATGGTAGAACACCTTTATATAAATATGTTAAAGTGTGAGGGTGTTTAGCTAAAGATTTTATTTCAGTATCTAAGAGAACTAAACTTGGTCTGAAAACTGTTGAATGTGTTTTTATAGGCTATGCTCTTCATAATAATGCATATGGAAGTTTAGTCGTTGAATCCAAAAATAATTTGATTGAAAAGAAAACAATTTTTGAAATTAGAGATGCTGAATTTTTTGAAAATTGATTTCGTTTTAAAGAAAAATCTAAAGGACCAAGTAGCTTTGTTAATGTTTCTTCTAGAGTTAGAGAGGAGCTAATGAATTAGAAGAAGCTGAAATTAGGATAATCAAAATACCTAGGACCACTACTTCATCCAGTCCATACATCCTAACCTAATAGTCCAGAATAACTAACCAAGAATGTGGTAAATTGGTTTTTTTAAAATTTTTTCAAAAAATAGACTTAAATCAACCAAGTTAAAAACGCCTTGATCAATTAATAATCGTAAGAAAATAGATCAATCAAATAAAAAATATAAATGAAATAACGATAAGCAAAATGGTAAAAATAATGCAAACGATATAATTGTAAATATTCGATCCAAAATAATGATCAAAGTCCTCCGTTACCTAGCTCTCTGGCATGAGTAAGACTTTTTCACTATATTAATTGACTTATGGTGCAATCCAACCATTTATAATACTTTTGGTAACTTACAAATAAAGAGCATCAGTTCTTATACGATATTGAATTTTATGGGATTTTAATATGATCCACATTATTGAGTTTTATGGGACCTCATTATGACCCACAAATTTAAAGATGAATGATCTTACAATTTGAAACTTCTCTCTTGATAAATGATATACACAAATTAAGTACAAAGAGAGAAACATGCTACCACTTAAATGAATAACAATGAATAAAGTTCAAGTACTATATGAGAAAACTTTGATGAAAAAGATGATTTTCAAAAATTGATTAAATCAATCAAAAGTTTTCAAAGTAAATATTTGAAGAATTAAATAAGACGTAAGCTTAAAGGGTTTTGCTCAAATATATCTCATTTTAATTCTCTTAAAAACTGTTGTAATGAATGCAATAAGTAGAGGTATTTATAGAGTTCAAAATGTCAAAAAATTTGTAAGTTCGGATGACTTGTCCGATTGATCGCCCCTTGTCCGGATGACCAATATAACTATTTGTACAGTAAAAATCAGAGGTCCGAACAGTCAAATTCGACTGCTAAAAACTTCCAATTGACCACATTTTTTTAGCCAGTCGATCGCCTCTCTTGGCTGGTCAACCACCCGATAGTTTTGGTCTTTTAACATTTTGGCCTGTTTGATCATATTCGAAGGTTTTGAAAGGATGGACTTTTGGAAAGTATTTGTAACTAACTTTTCAAGATAAAATATATTTTTCAAGCTCAAAGATCATTTAATAGTCATTTTTATATTTGATCAAAACATTGTATTAGAATGACTTTTAA
Source organism: Fraxinus cuspidata (assembly GCA_903798385.1). NCBI lineage: Eukaryota > Viridiplantae > Streptophyta > Magnoliopsida > Lamiales > Oleaceae > Fraxinus > Fraxinus cuspidata. The sequence continues at coordinate 9,330 of CAIGRP010085748.1, read as the reverse complement.
TAGACAAAATTGTTTTTAATTTATAGAAGAATCTTGAGCTTAAGTATTCATTGTCAAATATCAAAGTGTTAGTACCTTTACACTTTATCTAAAAAATCAAGTTTTTGATCTTACTCTAAAGTTTGGCTTTTAAGTTCTTGAATGTGTGATTTCGATTTTGACTTCCTTCATGAGTCCGATTTGTGATGATAGTTTTTGATCTTTTGAGGATCATCGATCAATTTTCCATCGTATACTTTGAAAAACTATAATCACTTGAATTCAACTTCTTAGTAAAAAAGATTACCTTGTTTGTTATAATCAAAACTTAAAGTTATAATCAACCATATGCCAACAATTTTTCCCTTTTCAAATACGACAAATAAGATGATTTGCAACGTAATATTGAATAATTGATAAGGAACATAAATATTAAATTTTGCATTGAATCCATATATTCCCCATATCTTTTAAAAACCAATAGCCATTCACTTTAAAGCATATGTTTATCAAGGCAAACATTTTGATCGTATCCATCTATCACATTCTCATCAAGCATACCATCTCGTATATTTTCCCCCTTTTTTCATAAACAAAAAGATATATCATTTAAAACCAAAACACAACCATATGAAACAGTACAATATTTTTCCTCAAGTTACATGAAGCCTAATCAAAAAATTCAAAATATAGGATATCACATGCATAGGCATGTCAAAACAAGAGTTTACGAAAGTTAAATAGACAAAGAGGTTAGATCAACATAAGGACTAAAATACATATGCATAAAGACATATCTAAGATTCTGGAGGATTCGGTGATGGGAAAAGTGCATCGAACTGGGTATAAAAGGCATTTTGTTGAGCCTGCATCATCGCTTGTTATATTTATATTGCATCTTGTTGAACTTACAATCGGTGAAGCATTCCGCCAGCCCATCGATGGATGATGTAAGTGAATCAATGTGTCCGTTGATGAAATTGTAGTAATCTTCGGTAAAAGTAAAACCGTCGATGGGTAGAGGAGCACTTGATCTCAGGATGTCATGAGGAAGACTAGGAATCTATACTACATCGTTTTCAGGATCATTACCGATGTCGTCTTCATTTCCTTTGAAGGATAAAGTCGAAGGTACTGAGTTCGGATCATTGCCCATTTTCCTTGACAATTTTCATGCGTTTAAGAGCATGAGTGTTGATAATGTCAGTGGGATGGAGTGAAACGAATTTGAAGGAATATCAAAGTGTTTAAAAATTTTAGTAAGAAGCATGACAAAGGGTAAGGTCTTGATGCGAGTGGCAAATGGATAATTTTCACGTGACCAAACACAATTGTTGGAAAATCTATTTTTTGCCCGACTAAAAAAGAGTTGAGAAGGAATATGTCGAAGTGAGTAAATTCGTCAAAGTGAACTTTCCTAAGATAGATAACGTGGGTAATGATATTGTACAAAACTTTACAAGGTAAAGTGAGTTGGTTTGAATTAAGTTTTATCGGATGTTCAAAATTTTTCTTGGTCACTCTACGACATGCAATGATAGGATTATTATATTCAAAGGTTGTGTAAGCCATATGATAAAAAAATTGATTCTCACAATTTTCAATCTCAATGAGAAAACGTAAAAGGGTTTTGGTAATTGTTATCCTTCTGCCTTTGAGAAAACAAGAAATGCTACTCGTATGAGGAGTATAAACCATACTTTTGTAGAATCTTTCATTCCCATAGATGCAACTGAAATCGAACCCATGCTTATAAAGAATTCTTCAACATGAAATGCAGGTACATGAATAGTAAAATCTGAAAAATTAATTGTCTTACCTATAAGGATACGTGATTTATCAAAATGATTTTCTAGCACCTCGGGTTTGTTCTCTGATGAAGGAATTGGAAACCTCTCCCTTGGTTTTTTTCCCCTACATTTTGACCCTTGGCATGATGAAGATATGTAGAAAAATGTGGAAGAAAAGTCCAGGGCATGGTCGACCGTCAAAGAGAGAGAAATGAAAGTTGTGGTGGAAGAAAATTGGGGCTTTTAAGAGTTTTGAAGTGAAAAAGTAATGGGTCTTTGAAATCTTATTTAGATTTTGAAGATTAATGGTGGATATAGTGAATTTGGAAGTAGATCTACATAAAAGAAGAAGAAAAGTGAGAGAAATGGGTGAAAATGAGGCTTTGAAGCTTTAAAAAAAATGTGAAAACCAGAACAACCGATCGACCTTCTGCACCATCCAATCAACCAAACACCTTTTTTTTGTTTTAAGACTTTCTGGTTTTTCGATCGACCACTTCTGGTCAACCAGACGTTGTCTGGCTCCCTTTTTTTTTTTTTTCAAATGCATACTAAACTATATATATATATAGTGAGCAATATCCATTTTTTTAAAAATCAAGAACACATAGTATGAATTTAATTTAACCATGTACTTTAAACTTATCAATAACGTCCAAACCTCTTCGAATATGTGAGAATTGATCAAGCGCGAGGTTTAGTGAAAATGTTGGCCAATTTATTTTCCGTATTTATAAATTCCAATACAATAGTTTCTTTTTGTGCATCTCTTAAAAAGTAATGTCTAATTACAATGTGCTTAGTTCGAGAGTTCAAGATGGAATTTTTTTGATAAATTTATGGCACTAATGTTATCACACATGATAGATATATAATCAAATGATAAGTGATAATTACTAATGGTTTGTTTAATCTATAACGTTTGTGTACAACAACTAGCGGTCGAGATATATTCGGCTTTGGAGGTCGATAATGTAACGAAATTTTGTTTCTTACTAAACTATGACACAAGTGCAAAACCTAGAAAATGACATGTTCCGCTAGTACTTTTGCGATCAATGGTGCAACTGGTCCAATCGGCATCCGAATAGCTAAGTAAGTCAGTGTGTGTGCCCTTTGGATATCAAAGACTTAAGGTTCTAGTGCCACTAAGATATTTAAAAATTCTTTTTATGGCACCGAGGTGTGATTATTTAGGATTTTATTGAAATCTAGCACATAAACACACATTAAACATAATATCGAGTCTACTTGTGGTTAACAAAAAAAAGGATCCAATCATATTTCGATATTTAGTTACATTAACAGAAGTACCTTGATCAACTTTTTCCAATTTTATAGATGTGTTCATTGGGGAGTTCATTGGCTTCAAGTCTTCCATTACAAACCTCTTGAGCATGTCCAATATATACTTATGTTGACTAATGAATATCCCATCATTAGTTTGTCTAATTTGGAGTCCGGGAAAGAATTTGAGTTTTCCCATTATACTCATTTCGAACTCTTTGCTCATACATTTAGAAAATTCTTCACATAGGGAAATACTAGTTGCATCCAAAATAATATTGTCAACATAGATTTGAATGATAATCATATCATTTTGTTTTGATTTTGATAAAGAGGTAATTTTCCTTTTTCCCTATTGAAAAATCGTTTGAAAGTAGAAATTTACTCAATCTTCCGTACCAAGCTTTAGGTGCTTATTTTAAATCGTAAAGAACATTTCTAAGTTTAAAAACATAATCCGAATATTTGTGATCTTTAAAGTGTTTTTTTTGCTCTACAAAAAACTTCTTGAATAACGCAATTTTCAGACAAATGCGTGCGCATTTTGGCGTTTAAGCGTGCAAATGAGGTCAACAATATGGGTTGACCACATTATCATGCACATACTTCATATGCAAGATTTTTCGAAAACGCATAGAGCGTACGTGGGTATATGCACTCATTTTAGAACAATACTTGTATAGCTCAATTACGAGGCCGATTCTTGAGAAGAGATGTCATCGAGCTTCCGACCAGGTTGAGGAAGAAAGGCGTTGCTATTGTGGGCATTTCACATTGATCTAAACTTGTTGGACAGAGGGTAACCTTAGATGGCGATTTCGCAGCTGCCGCTTCTACAAGAAGAGTGATGCCATGAATTTTTTGTGCTTGGGTTGATCCAGTACTACAAGATAGGTACGAGATCATTATAAACAGCGAAGAAAAATACAGCCAACTAAGAAAAATGAATGATTTGCAGAAATTTGAAAATGTATAAAATTGGTTTCTAGGCCTTGTTCTTGTTCGTTGTTCATTTTTTTTTTCTCTGGTTATTGATCTGTAGTATAATTTGGCTCCTAATGTCAATCTACAATAGTTGATATGGATGAATGTTGTAAAATTTGATGTGTATAGTCGAAGTTTGTGTTGCTAGTGCAACGCCGCGTTCTTATTTCTCATCATTACTATGTTTGTATAGATCTTGTATTAATGTTGCATTTACTTAATAATTAATATGACTATCTTCTTCATGACAAATTATATTCATTTTACAGTGGAGATTCCTTTAACGCTCCAAATTTTCGTGCCTATTAATTTAAGCTTAATACATTTATAGTTTAAGTAAACTTAGTTTAGCTTAGAAAATATATTAATTCTATCACGTTCTTTGAAATTGCCTTGCTTTTGGATTAAGAAATCATGTTAGAATATTTTCTCTTCTTGATGAGTCCAATTTTGTGTACGTTAATATACATGTAGACTACCAATTTAAGGATTTAAATAAGTTAATAGGACACACAAGAGGTCTCATCAATTAAAAAAAAAACATAAATTACGTCTAATTTACTATCATTAGGTTAATAATCAAGATTTTTTCCCTACTTATACCTCCTTTGCATCAGTTTCTTCTGAGATTGAAGTATTGTATAAGGTATTACAATTTCAGTTTGTTGTTTCCATCATTTTATTACAACTTTCATGTCTCATAAGCCTGTCTTCCTCTCTCTCCATTTAGGAACAATTCTAGTTTTCTAGTGTCTTTGATAATTAAATTGATTCGCAATCATTCGGTGAACCGATTTATATTCCTTGAATTATGAACCCACCAGAATATGTAATTTAAAAATTTGAGAATATGGGTTTGTGTCAAGATTCTCAATTTTACGTGTATGGAGAGGTGTATATATATGTACACCCATGTATGATTGCCTATGTATGTTATTACAAGATTAATTTGAATCTAATTATGCAAGAAAACTGAAAATTTAACATATATTTACTAATTCTACTTAATTGTTTTGTCGATTGGCCTCTCTTTGCCTGTCTATTTAATCATTTGTATAATCAAAGTTTGGGTAATTTATTCCCTTACATTAAAAGTTAATTGGATGGAGATTTTATACTTGCGTATTACTTTTGTTAGTTAATAGCTATATGTGAAAATAAAATGAAGAGTACTATTCCTTTCAATGTCATTTTTGGACTGAATGTTCATTCTTAATTCATTCATTCACTGCGTTGCACTTTATGCCAACCTTCTAATTAGTGTACAGTAGTAATTAGTTTCTAATTTGGCACTTGGAATTAATAAGCTAATTGCTTGTGTTAATTTTAGCAAGGAAACCCGCTTTGTCTATTCATTTAAAGGATATTTGGTGGGGATTAAAATTAGATTTTTAGTAGATTGTGATGGAAGTTTTTGAAATATGTGGTTGAAAAGTTGTGGTCGCCATAAAAGATGTGGCTAATATTGATTGTTTGACTTTGATTTTGATTAAAATCAGATTTTAATCCGAACCAAACAGGGGCTTAATGTCTGTGGTTATTACCAAAATTGTTTTGAAACTGATTTGTCTACATATTTTTATATTTAGTCCCTTGTGTTGCGTGTCTTACTCCTTAATGGCTAACTTTTTGTCCCCATTGATCATTCAGTAATTATGTAGTAAAAATGATTTTTCTTGAACCCGTAGGCACATGTTTAAGTTGATAATGCTCTTTAACGAAACATCTCTTTTAAATTTCAATGTAATTATGGACACTTTCTATTTACACTCTAGGCTCTAATGACAATAATTATTTTGTCTTAATAGAATAACGATATGGTTTCATTTATAGACAATAAATATTATTTGAATATTTTTAAAATGAATGATAGTAACCTAGGATATTTGGCACGTTGACCATGTGACGATTAGGGATATCTTCACTTGCTATTTAAAAAGTGAATTGTTAAGGATCCGAGGTAAGTAAACCTCCCTCCCGTTTTCACCTATATGTCATGTGGTTAAATATATGAATGTGTTATCATATTATCCTTTTATGTTAACATGATATTTGATTTTATATTTTATGTCATTAATGCTTCTCATTACATATTTATGCATATCAATGCATCTATAAGCATACATAAAGTTTCAAGAGATACAAGTTTCCAAATGTTAATGAGCCAATGAATGTCTTTAAAGATATATATCTCGAATGTTTTGTTGCAAGATGTATGTTTATGTCATGAAAGGTGTGAGTGAGAAATGAGGCGCTGGGGATCGGTGCACCTCGACCAATTAATGTTCATTGTTTCAATGATAATGTTAATTTTAACCGCTTTGTGATACTACTGGTGGGACTCAATCGGGTTCCAAATAATAATTGTCTACCGAATGTTGATTGGTTATGTGATACATTAAGTGAATTCACGACGTTAATGTCAAGTTTTTTAAAGAAACGAAAGAAATGAGATATATATATATATTAAGAAATGCTTTTTATTTTAAAGTAATGCATAAGCATGTCATAAGCCTGCATCATATGCATGATATTTGTTTACTGAGTATTAGCTCATTCAATGTTATTCTCCCCATTTTTAGATGATGAAAGAAAGATGATTCCAGATGACGACTTGTGGTGACACGGAATCAACACTATTATATTTAAATGTTGAATTCATTTTTGTAATTAAAGTTAACATTCGATGTAATTGTCCTATATTTTATCAAGTACTAATTATTTTAAAATAATAAGTCATCAATATTTCTTAAGTGAAAATTTAATCGTTTTCCGCATTTATGAGTTTAAGAGAAAGTTAAACGGTAATATCTCCAAATTTAGACCTAAATTTGGGGGTGTTACAGCTAGATTCCTTGTAATGCTATGGACATTGAAGAATCTGGTGCTTAAATGTAATTTGTCTATGTATTCTTGAAGCAGTTTGCAATTAGTATCCTTGTCCAAAATCTGTAAATTGTTGAACTGGTGTTTGGGCATGTAACAGTTTGCCACTGGGCGAGTAGTATTCATTTTTGGGCGTGTAGATAAACTATTTTTTTGGATGATAGCAAAACAATATTTATTAAAGAAGACCAAAAAGACTCCATCATAAACACAAAAGCTATGAGGTCCTGATATTTTCACTGAAATTCCAAAATACAAAAGCTAACAATTGTCTTCCAAAATATAAAAGCTAAACACAGTGCATTCATTTACTTCAAAAATATAAGTACTGGATAAATTCATTCATCAAAAACCATTGTATTCATCCTTTAACGACATTCATTCATCAAAAACCTTTGTATTCCTCCTTTAACGACATTCATTCATCTTAGTCATTTTGAAATAGCCGTTGATGTCTTCGACCTTCGCGGAGCTTGTGCTCTAGATTCTCTTAATTGTGAAGATTCATCTTCGTTCATTTGTTGTAAAACCTCAACCATTTCCTTCTAATTGAATTGCTTTGGAACGTGACTGCCAACAGAAATAGTTTTCCCTTGTTGAGCCACTCCCATGAGTGTCCATGAACTGGAAAGTAGGTTCAGTTGTGGGTGGTGCTTGGCTCGGCTCTTCTCCTCTTTTTGCAACCAATTTCCCCTTAGGTAATAGACAATTTTTTTCAGTTACATAAGAGACATTAATCTTCGTTTAGGAAAATTTTTAGTAATCGCTTACCCTTGAGTTCACAGCTCTTCTGCTTTCAACTGGCTAACTCGCCTTCAAACGAGACCTGCGATGGAGATTACATTCAGCAATACTAGACAGTTACGATAAAAAAAATTCAGTTACCAGATTAATATTGATGAGTATACCGAAGGTTAAGCTAGCTAGGATCATTTACATGTTTTGAAGGGACCAATAACAAGGTCAAGAGCAAAGAAGATCAAGGAAGTCATGCAAGGACTTGTCCAAGCTACGTGGGTTGGAAGCTCAAGTGAAACAATCAAGACGCCAAACTTCAAGATGGGTACGAAAAAAGAACCAACATTAGTGCATTTGATTCAAGCTAAGGTGGAAGAAGAGGATCTGAGAGTCCAGTCACGAAGCCATGTGCATGGCTTCATGGGGATGCGTGCGCAAGCCACAAGTTTTGAAAACCAGAGTGAAAATTGTGCACCATGCAATACCATGTGCACGCTCGGTATAAATTTGGTAGTTGGGATTTAGTTCTTCAATTCAATTCAAACTCTATTTTATCACGTTTTATCTAGTTGTTTTACGAGTTAATTAGGATTGTTTGAGTCCGCCTGTACAATGCTTTATTCATTGTACAATAAACTAGATATTATTTTGATAGATTATTTAGAAAGTGATGATTCATTTTCAATCGTGTTCTTAATTGAACTATTTAGAACTTATCAAAGATTTCCAATCATTGTGACATTCAACCCTTCCAACCTTGGTTCTTGGTTCAAAAAATATTGGGTCAAGGTTCTTCATCTAATTTTAGTTTTCTTGGGGTTTCATATCAAATCTTACGTGCGTTCCAAAGTACATCTGCAACGGGGTTTACATCAAAAATACTAACATTAGTTGGTGTAATTGGCCTAGAGTGGTATCGTTTGTTTTGTCTACGTAAGATGCAAATGGAGCAGTCATTGTAACTTGACCTTTTTTCCTTACGTAGGATATTCCTTACTAGTGCACCGTCGATTCCTCCGTTTATCTCTTTCTCTTTGTTTGCCTCTTACCCTTACTAGTCTCTGTCCATTTTGGTGCTATGATAATTTCAGTGTCAACCTATGGCCACAACTGTTGGGAAATTATTTAATTTGCCATGTGGGCCGACATATGTAATTAATTGTGTATAAATGTTATCTTAAAGTTAAGCTAAAAATTGAAGTGGTCTATTAAAGAATTAGGTAATTGGGTTTTGGACATCTAAATAAAGTGTGGACCAGACTATATACGTAGAGACCGAATCCATTATGGTTTGTATTTAATGATGGGTCGAATACATATGGAAACTATATATAGAGTTATGGTCCCCAATTCATTTTCATTCTTTGTAACATCCCATCAACACAAAAATACTAGATAAAGTATATTGAAGAGGAAGATCCATAAATCCACAATCAATAATCAATAAGCAAGAAGAAGATTTGGAGCTATTAAATTGAAAAACAAAAGATCAAGATTCATTACTCAAGTTACAAATCAATAGATCAAAGTATATTCTGCATTAATTAAGTTTCTTGACATGAAAATTTTGGCAAGTTTATAAAGTTTAAGTTCCATATAAATTTCAACAAGTGGTATTAGAGTCAATTCATGTTGAATAATTGAGAATCGAAATTTTAATTTCGTT